>JADANM010005346.1:2154635-2180852 GCA_026213755.1 Eurema hecabe | reverse complement strand
CCCCGCGACAGTATTGAGAAATAATTCTTCCACACATATAATTTTTGTATCTTGAACCGTTTTCGCAGCGCACGCAAAGGAAACCCTCAAATATGAATAATTTTCCCCGTTTTTTCCATATTATCCATTATATCTTTGCTCCTATTAGTCGCAGCGTTATGTTATGTAGCCTAAAGCCTTCCTCGATAAATGGTCAATTCAATAAAAAAAGAATTTTTCAATTCGAACCAGTAGATCCTGAGATTAGCGCGTTGAAACAAACAAACAAACTCTTCAGCTTTATATATTAGTATAGATTAAAATTCTTTCCAGGTTAGCCGATGGAATATTCGAGAACTACATAACGGCCCGCGTGGACGCGCGTTTGCACGCCGCGTGCGAAACGACCGAATCTCTGCGTTTATACGATATTTTCCATACCTGGATACTGAGGAGACAGAATTACTCATTGTATGGAATGTTGCCATATTGTCTGTCGAGGTGTCACCGAGTGTTGGCGTCTAGACAGCCGCAGAGGGTTAGGTTTCCATTACAAGCTCAAGAGGTAAGAATCGTTATATAAGTATAGGAATCGAGTAGATAGGGACAGAACGATTCATAAAAAAATTGTTTTTTTCTCTTTATCCAGATGGCTCGCAAGAAAACTGAGTTGGAGAGTATAGTGTACTCAGTATGGCGCGGTAGCTCCCCGGCTGTGGTTACTACTAAAACGGCTCTAACACTAGACATTTTACCGATATTGCCCTATCTACTATCGCCGAAACTTAGAAGTGCTAATGTTCAAGTAAGTTAGTGTTGCTAGCTACAAAGAAATTGGAAGAAAAATTTATATAAATAGCATATACATAATTTAATTGTGTGCTTCCAATGATATGATATAACACTTAAGTAATTGCTACCAATGCGCAGCGTTATGGCAATCATGATATTTATTAAATACTTATAATAATGAAATATTTCTCTACATACGAATCAAGTTGAAATAGTGAGCTCTTTATGCAGATTTTCTCCCCTTAAAAAAATGTGGCCTCCGTATGCAATAATATTAAATACAAATCAACCAAAAAAGTGTTCCGCACAGCAGCGGCAGCACTCATACATATGAGTCAAAACGATAGAAAAAGATAAATGATTAAACCAACAAGAGAAAAAGAGATAGTTAGTTCTGTCAGTTGCGCGTGAATGCACCGGCAAACAATCGCTTAAAGGCAAGACGTCCTAATTAGGTTGTTTTGCGTCCTCAAAGTTTTTGCGCATATAACATATCTATTTAATATACATAATATCATTGTCCGTATGTCACACTACGTTTGATTAAATAATTATTAAACTTACTTGAATAAAATGTTAGCCTAACTGTGTTTAACGTTACCTTAAGTACCCAATTATAGTAAATTCTAGAATCGAATCGTTTTGGCTACTTCATATTCCACGTTCAAAAATCCTGTATCTCATAATATCTAATTGTATATATCTATATTACTCAAAGTAATGACTACAGCTGTCACTTTTCCGCTTACGGTGTACCTGTGCAGCGAGAGCGAGAAGGCGATAATATGCAAGTGTATCTTTGTTACTCGATGTAACGACTATAGCTGTCCCTTTCCCGCTTACGATGTAGCTGTGCAGCGAGAGCGAGAAGGCGACAGTGCGCGTGTGCGCGGGCGCCATGTGCGACTACGGGCTGCGCTACTCGCAGCAGCGCGGGCCAGATAACTTATATGCCTTCGTGTTAGACCCTGACGTGAATAGACTGGCTTTTCTAGGTAATTATTATATCCTATCCTAGTATTATAAATATAAAAATTTGTGAGAATGTATGTTTGTGATTCTTTGTGTATCTACAAACTGCTTCAAGGTAATTATTATATTATTCTCAAAGGTACATAAAAAATTGGTTATAATTGAGTCGAACACAATTTATTTTTTGATTTTTTAGATCCAGTATGTAAGTGTTCTATAATACTGTATTAATTAATTGTTTTTTTAAATTATCTTAATAAAACAACAAAGCAATAAATTTAGAAATACAGCAATGATTTTTAAACTTTAAGCGGTTGAATCCCAGGGTCGTAGCTATTTTTTTAGGGAACTACAGTAGAACTCCAAATATCCGAATTAATGGGGACCTGGACTCATTCCCATTGGAGAGAATAAAAGCTACGTTTTGATATTGTACTATTGTTTTATTGAATTAAATGAAACATGAAATTTTCACATGTTTTAAATATAAATTAAATGTACTTATGTACAAGTTTAGAAATAAGAATCATTGTTTTTTAAACATCTCCGTCAATGTAAGCTGTTATGCGGTCTTCAACCGTCTTCGGGCAATTTTTTGTGATTCGGATAATCGGCGATTCGGATAGTCGGAGTTCGGATAATTGGAGTTCTACTGTATATAAATTAATACTTAAACATTATAAAATAGGTAATGAGGACAGACTGCGGCCGCCGCCAGCCATCCGACAAGCCATAGCTTCTGAACAGCAACTCGAGATCATACGACGGAACGATGAAATGGTAACTACCAACAATAAAAATAAACAATAAATAAAAATACTTGTAGTTTTCCGGGGTCTGGGTGTTGCTATGTATTGTATGTATGCATTTACAAAAAAGGAAAAGTATATGTAATTTATTCCGTTATCTAGTTGCCATAACACAAGCTTCGGCTTAGTTTGGAACTAGATGGCGCTGTGTATAAATGTCCTGAAAATATTTATTTATTTTATTAATAGCTTAGGTCTTAGACTATGAAGACAAGTACATTTCTTAAACTCTGATTAATATGTTAAGATAAATATTTAATAAGCTATACGGGGTGTTAATTTCTTAGTCGGTAGTGGCCGATTTTAGGCGAGTCCGACATAACCGCCTCCTTCTCCCCCGAGGAGGACGCGGTATCCGTAAGAGGATTTCCCCCCGTGAAAAAAAAAAAGGAGGAAAATCCTATTACGGATACCTATCAATCAGAGAGCAGTGTGTTATTTTCCGTATTTTAAAAAAGCGTAAAATTAAAAGCTTTTCTGTGATTGTTCGAACTATTTAGAACCTTATGAATGGATATTCGTTAGTTGATTAATTTACCACGAGACGTCGCAAATTGATAAATTTGCGAAAATGTGGCCCTAAAATAATACACTTTGTCTCTCGTTTAGAATCTTACGTAGGTTCATAAATTTCTTAGGAAATTTATAAATTTGCTGTTCTTGTTATTTTCCGGTGACATATACATATAACACATCTCGTTATATAAAGTCATCAATGTATCAATCTAAATTTTTCACTAGAGCGTATTAAAGATTTCTTCCGTCATAACTTTGCACTGAATGATATAATGAGAGTGGCGCCCTCTAACGTATAGTTGTTGAATTAAAAAAGAGATTTGTAAGCACTCAATGCCTTCATATAAAAGGGGAGTTTTGTCAGTGTTAACTCAATTTTGGATTTTTGGACATTTATGACTTAAGAAGTGCTATATATGATTTTTTATTTTATTTTATTCGAAAATGTTTTAGATTTTTAACACTCTATATAAAACAAAAAATCCAAATCTATAGATGACAAAGAACAGCGCGAGAAACGACGCGTCAAAGAGCAAAGCTAGAACCGTCGAGAAGAAGCAAGAAAACCCAATTGTTGAAGTTAGGTTACCGAACCATTTGCAACGGCTGCAACCTAGAGCTCTAGAGAAAACCACACCACAGGTAAACTATGACATATAATAATATTTAATTACTAGCTGTTGCCCGCGACTCCGTCCGCGTGGATTTTCAAATAAACTTTGACCCCTCCTTTCCTCCCTTATAATCCTTTTTTCCTAGATTTTTTCATTCAATTGTTTTTCTTCTTTCTCCCTTTCCCGTGGAATATTTGCAATATCCTGTTGAAATTGGGCTATATGACAAAATTATAAGTATGGAAATACAAAAATAAGTTCCTTTAGTGAAGGCTTACAGATCAAACTATATTTAATTTAAACTAATGTGTTAATTACATATTAAAATAAGAATATAGGAAGAATAATAATATTTAAAATACAAAGTCAAAGATGTCTATTAATCTAATAACTATGATATACCAGCTTTTACCCGCGGGTTCCGTCTAATAAAATAAATAAATATCAGAAAAAAGTAGCCTATGTTAATTTTGATACCTCCAAGAATATGTGTGCAAAACTTCATTATGATCGGTCCAGTAGTTCTTGCGTGAAGGGGTAACAATCATCCTTACTTTCACATATATAAGATTAATAAGGAAGCTGCAAAAGGATATTAGGAAGAATATAAGCCTTTTTTCGCGGTGCCGCCTAGTCTAATCAAAAATATATAATATCTGCGGTGATTATTCCTTTAAAACCTTATTTATTTTCGAACCAGTGTATTACCTATATTTTAATTTTATTATAAACAAAAGTATTAATTAATATAGAAATTTAAAGGTAATATTTATTTATGGTCTAATGCCATTAACAATTGACAAGGACATTATTCTTTCACGGACGGGGCTTTGCGAAAGAAATTGACGGCCGCGAGCCGCCATTACCTAAACGAAAAACCTTCCAACAGTATATAAAGATTGGCGTACACTAAAAAAACAATTCTACCTTACAAAAAAAAGCTTTAAAAAATATTAATCATATCGAAAAGTCATAACATTATATTCGTGGTTATAGTGAGCTGCTTTTAATTTGAGTTAAAATAAAATCTATTTTAAATAAAAAAATTAAAGCCCGTATTTGCTTATATGGTTAATTAACCATGAACTACGAAATATAAATGTTATTAAATTATCATTGATTCAACATAACTTAAAGAAAATGTATGGAACCGGAATGGATATAATTTCTTGATTTTATTAGATAAAGCTTGTACAATGAAGCCTCCTTTGGCGATGGGGTAGTACTTTTCAATGCAAATTCGATGTTATATTTACGTAAAATATATTTAAAATTTTGAAAACAGCACTCATTATTTAGATGTGATTATTTCCTTTCACGAAATTTTCCCATTAAAATTTTTCATGTAATTTAAAATTGAATAAGAAAATAAAAATGGTTTCCTACTTGCTATTTTATTCCTAGTAAGCTTTCGCTAAAACTAAAAGCGCCACATAGTAGTCAAAATAACACCAATTTTAAACTCATCGCAATGAGCGTCGACCCTAACATGCCTGTAAGAGAATTCTTTCGTGAGTTTTAATAGACCGGCCGCAACCCTTTTATTGTGATTAGTTATTGTGTTTGCGGGGGGCAGCGATCAGCCCCTAATGGCTATTACAATTTTAAACTCGTCTAAAGAAAATTTTGACAATTTTTGACGTGATTTTAAGAATCGCGAAGTGAATATTCTACAAGATAAATGATCTTAAAGTTGTGGAGAACTTGAAAGTTTTTTTTTTGTTATTTTTGATAATGAAATATACAGAGACGGTTGTAATATTTATAAATGTGATAGGAGTCTTCGATTTTTTAACTCGGTAACGCTATAGGAATAAAAACTAGGCAGTCAAAACGCAGAACACTGCTAGTATCATAATAATAGGATCAATACTTAAAATATTATATAATATAAAAAAACATGGTATTTGTAAATTAAGACGTAGAAATTAGAGAATGTTATTACGTATTCTATCACGACAGTCAAAAGATTCTTCGAAAATATGTTCAGTTTGGTTAGTTCCATCATCGTTGTTGTGTTGTCCAAGATTTTGACTCCATATAAGTTTGTCTATCCCCTGTATCCAACTGTTATTGTCTCAGACTGGCGTGTTATGGCGCCAGTAGTTTCTAAAGACCAATCTTAGCAGTATAGAACTCTTCATCTTCTAGACTTTGTCACCTCAATCTCCAAAAAAAACCTTTAAATTATTTACAAGTACATTCATAACGTTGACACTAAAACGTCGCTATCAAATCCCAAACTAATCAAAGCAGTCCACGCTAATAATCTCTTAAAATTCATAAGAGCCAACGAGCATTTGAATCGTTGAACGAAACAGACGTATCTCACCGAATGCCATAACGTATTCCATCACGCGAGTCAACAGATTCTTTCATCGCGTAACGAGTCGCTTTATATCATACCAACTGTGTTATTGCTGCTATTCAGTGCTTAATTTGTTTTGAACGTGTCTGAAAATTGTACGCGGCTTATTAGTAGCTCGGTTTTACCACGAAAGAGTAGAGAATGACTTGGTTTTCGTTTTCCTTGCGAGAGTGGGAAATGTGTCCTTCGCTTGGTATTTTAAAAGTAAGCAGGAACTTCTGATGGTAAGTGACCACTGTAGGTCTTGGTAAAACTTGGTAGACAAAGAGTGTTTTTCTTTTCCACACGATAATAAAAAAGAGTAATTTGCGTTGCGAAAACTAATAAAAAACTTCTTCTGATGGTAAGTGTAAAGTACCACTGTAGCTCATAGATCTTGCTAACATGAGAGAGTAGAGAATGACTTGGTTTTCCTATCCACTCTAGGGCTAAAAAAGAGTTCTTCGCGTTGTACGTATAGCATACAAGAAAACCAATACTATCTCCGCTCATGCCTTTCACACCTAGCTAAGTTAAAAGCCTCTTGAATGCATTGCCGGCTTTAATACATTGGTATAGATGTACCCCACTATTATCCTATTTTCGATACAGATGACTGTAAAGAGCAAGAAGGCAAAACAGTTTTCTTCATTCAGTACAAATATTATAAAGAAATACTACAAGTATTAACCCCCACATAACATATAGCAAAAAAACAACATGTTTACGTAAGCACGTACGTGTTTATCCCAGCAAAAATAAAGTTTAAACACTATCGTTAACTAATCGCCGGCAATAACGAGGGTGGGACGTCTGGTAAATTTATTAGGTGGGCGGGACCAGCAAATGGCCCGGCTGAGTGCATAGACTAATACACTGACCCTTTTTTCCTAAGGAAATAGACGTTCTTAAACGCTTTTGTTCTTTTGGGAACTGTTCGATTCTAAAGCCCTTAATGGCTCGTGGGCTCGTTGCTAAATTTCGTTGTGTTATAGTATTATTTTTAATCACGTTTGTATGTGTAAGTAATTTAAACTTTAAATCACGTATTGTTTGCTAATGTGTTAACTACTATGTCATTGATTCGAAATTTTTGTTTTATTTCTTAAATATGTTCTTAATTTTTTGTGTTGTTTGTAATTAAAAATGTTGGTTTGCTTCCTAAGTTAATGTTATATCAATTGATTTTACTAAAATCGTAAGATATCTTCGTTTTAAAAGCTTACGCAAAGCACGGCAATATTCATAATAATTAATTATAGCTCCAAGCTATGCAGAATCTGTGTCATAGACAAACTTTAACTATAAAAACAAATCATATTTAATATATTATTATTATAGTATTTCTTGAATATGAGGAACGAATCCACGACCTTTATCGCGAAAAGTAATACATACCACTGCACCGAGCGGTCGATTTTTCTAAATGGACATATTTAGCTACATTTATTAAATCAATGTAAGGCGATTAGTTCGTCCGTCTGTCCACAGTGTCCAGTGGAGTGTGCGATAATTACAACGGGTCATTAAGGCCCCCTATCTGATGATCTGATGTTTATCTTACGTCTAGCAATGTTGACGTCGTTTGGTAGGAGAAACATTATAATGTACAGTCAGCTGCGAATGTTGATTAACTACAATGTTCAACAAAACTTGTGTTCAACAAAACATGATATACAAGATAGGCGTAGGAAGTTGTAAATTGTAATTTACGTACAGTAAGACTATTTTCATCTTAAAAAGATTTTGTTAAGGATTGTGTCTAGATTACATTTATCAAAAATATTTTGACACCGGCACGATTTTAGTTTGCGAATATTCATAAACTTTTGCAGTTGATTGTACGCAAAATTTCACTATTGACCTATAGTGGCTTAACCAAAAATCGCAGTAAAGCCACCGCGAAATAAATATTTAAAAATTCGATCTTCAAAGCCGATCCGTTATGCGGTTTACAAATCACTAGTCGAGTATCAAGTTATATTGATGGAAATAAAATTAATAATTCAACTTCGCCCGTCTATCGTTATACATCAGGGCTTACGCATAATCCGCCCGTGAAAAATGGTCCCGCGATTCTACGGAGACGGGGAAAAATACGTGCTCTCCTACAGGGTTGGATTACCTTTGAGTCGAATTGTGTTATTTGAAACTAGAATTAGATGGATGGCTGGTTTTCATTTGAATCATTTGTTCTATTTTTGAATTTATTTTTTTAAATTATTGTTACATTTGAAAAGATAAAAAATAAGTATTATAAATCATGAAATACATGTTTTTTTTATTTGACAGTCTTTCGTACTTGACAGTCATATTTAAGAACTCTCTCTCTCTCGAAACTCATAAAAAAACACGAACGAGAAAAGAAGGAAGATTAGAAAATACTGACTAAAAAAGAAATAGTTTTAAAAACTATTAAACAATAAAAACTCAGCTTCTTATTGCCAAGCGAGCGTGATAAATATGAAATAACAAACCGGCAATATCATATATCATATAACCTATAAAACAACCAGTTATAAAAACGATAACTAGAAAATAACTAGTTATAAAACTAGCAAACTGAAAACACTAGCTCTCGCCGGTCACGCCAGCTAACCGAATAAAGTGGGGGGCGTCCGACTCGCCCCGTTTCCGATTGCCCCGGACGGATATGACCTATAGTTTTTCTTCTTAAGAACTTCCTTAGACATTGTAAGCCGGCAGATTGATTGCAAGCGGAGTAAGGGCCAAGTATCCGGGAGCAATCACATCGGAGCGCAATTTGGTACGGTATTCGTTTAGTACGTTATAGGGAGGGGGCCGTCTGAGTGTTATTACCTATTATGGCGGGAGTTAAAGGCATGAGGCCGTTATGAGGATCGTTTTATCGTGTGCTTTAACGCGTTGTGGCGGTTTCAAGTGGATTCTTTAGGTATGTTGGGCGGGTTTGGTGTGGGGAAGAAGGCTTTTTTTACATTATGACAGTATTGTAGATAACTGAATTGATTTCTTTATATACAACTCGTACCGCGATTTCTTTCGAGTACCTTATGGGGTTATATTTAGTAGCCTACAGCGCTACTATACTATCTTAATTTCCATTTGTTTCTCTAAACATTAGCTCGTTTCTATACTTACGTTTTCGAGAAAAACGTTTAGCATATTTTCTAGTGCCTCACAGCTTCAATATGTTAGGTCTTTAAAGTGACTATTATCTATAAGAATTGGCAGTCCTAAAAATTAGTCTACAAAAAAAATTATATATGTACTTACTTATAGTATTTTCTTAGATTTCAAACTTTAATTTTCATATATAAATACATTTGCGGGTATTTCCATACTGTATACGTCCGTATTCCGTACGTCAGAAATAACCGCATACGCGATACAAATTGTCTTTTCCTAACGGATTCATTTGCGGCGCTGAAATTTGAATTGTGCTCCCGGGCGGGCGGCGGGTGCAGCAAATTGTGAATTAGGGAGACGCTACGAACACAGCGGGTTGCTTGCTTTACTGTCAATCATTAGCTGTACAAATGAAATACAAGTACCTATATATAGGAGATACATGCCCTTCGATGTTTAGAAAGAGATAGTCAGCAAAATTGAACGTGGCGGAGTGCTATCACTTTTTTTCAAAGTAAGACTCTTTTTAAAATAAGAACATACAATTGTAAATATAAACAAAAACTCGACTATTATAATATTTATACATGGAAAAGGTCACCGTCCCACGAGCGTTAAGAAACTAGCTCTCTGAATAGTCAGTGTTTACGTTGATAAAGCTGAAGACTTTGTGACATTATTATATTATTTTTTAGTAACTATAACTTTATTAGTAGTAAGCCGATGCACAAGTGCTTATCGTTGATGTTAAGGACACACCTATCATACAGAAAAAGTCACATTATTTAGTCTTACCTCAAAATATTAATAAATTCTAATACGTTAAGAGATAATATTTAGTAAATAGTTTGTTTTTTAATAGTATAGGCTACAATATTTGTAATATAATTCGAAATAGAGGAATTCTAGAGCCCGTGAAAGTAATGAGGCCACCCTTAATCGTGACATAAAAGATTCAAGAGATGTCAAGTTCTCCTGTCAAAAAATGCTATTTTAATCTGTGGTACTTTTGAATTTAAGTACTGAAATATTGTGTTTTAGTAGTACTACTCGTGGAGCTTGACAGTTCTAGAGTGAAATTAGTAAAAAAAAAATAGATTCGTTCGTATAGTTCGTAGCTCGCCCGCTCAATGGCGCCGGCGTCCGCGGGCGAAAGCGCTTGTTAGCTAGTTTTTGCTTCCACCCTTGCCAGATCATATCAACGCGTTTTCGTACGCCGATAGATACACTTCTTTTTCATTCAATCTGCTTTGGACACTAGTATTTCGCATCCGTATTTTTTCTATATGTGGTGGTTCAGGAAATGGTGCGAAAAAGGGAATTTTAAATGTTTTTTTTGTACGATATAGAAAAAATAATATAGATTTTTTTTATTAACATGTAGATTGAGGAAGATGCGAAGTATCTTTACGTTTGTCGAAACTATGGAAAATTCACATTGAATCCGTCCAGTTTACCGTAAAACGCTAAGAGGGAAGTACATTATTTCATTAAATGTAGTACCTAATTTTATGTCAAATTAATTATTAATATTATTTTTTTAATTTAAAAGAGTCTCCATAATTTTATGGACTCTTGAATTATTCACAAATTGGAGATTATAAAATATCGTTATTACAGTAATTTGCCATCACAGTCGACAGGCGACGCGCACCCTCGCCTCCTTTGTAACTAATCGCGTCACAATTCCTAGTCCGATTATAACCAGCGTTCCGAATTCAAATAGGCTTAAATAATGCGGTTCGAAAATTAAACATGCGTATAATTTCAAATACGCCATGTGCGGTGCTCGGGGCGTTACTTTTTTCGGCGCCGCGGCGTCTACCCGTTCGGAAACAGACCTGCTAAACGAGCGTAACGCGAATATATTTGGGCGGGCACAGATAATAAATGCTTTTATTGGCTGTGGTTGGAATGGAGCCCAGGCTGGATATAATTTGGAACAATTTTCGAGTAATATATTTAGCGATTCTTTGTGCCAAACTGTTAAAGCGCCGGACTTATACGCTTTGTGAGGTTCCATTTTTAAAAACTTTTATAAATACAAAACAAATTGCATGAAATCGGAAGTGTATTTTATTCAAGTCATTCTCTACGCAATAGTTACGATGTCACTTCCCACTCGCCCCTTTTACTGTGACAAATTATGCGTGCTATTATAATTTTTTTGGTATTTATACTTTTATTGTGGTTTCAGTTGAATATTTATATTCTTTTCTATAGTAATGACTTATCTTATCTCCTTCATACAAACAAGCTTTTTCATTATTGTAAATATCGTCATGTTATTAATCTTCTTATTAACGATGTTTGCTTTTTATCATACAGAACAAAATACACATGTCTGTTCAACAAAATCGCAGCGCTAACTAAACCACAGATTATAAAGTTTAAAAATGAAAAACAGTAACAGTTGCGATGCGGTAATGAGCGTCCGCGTCGCACAAACTGTGGCATATTGCAGTGCCCTATCTGATTACAGCAAACACCATTGAATGGGTCTCTTTGGCCCGAGAGCCGGCGGCGTAATGACTCGCGCATAATGCAAGGGTTAATAGCAATTTGTTTGCGGCTAGATTTCTTTTATGCGTATAATAGTGCTCCTGTATAGAGTTCAGACGTAGTTTGTTTATGGTTTATGAATAACTTGCTTTCCTGTTGGTTTTTGTAAGGGAAACGTTATTGGTGAATTTAGCTGCAGGGTGTATAAGGTTATCTTTGTGTTGTGCTATGTGGCTATGGGAATTAGTAACTGTCTATTCATATATGAATGTATGTATAGGTCGCGTCACGAATGTTTAGCGCTGGACGAGAATAGCTGCGCATCGGTAGAATCGCGCTCGTAATTGACGTATTGGTGCGAGAAAGACAACACTATGGGGAGCCAATCAATGCTCGCCCACCCGACGTGCCGTCCCAATCCAATATCCATACCTTATTTTTTACTTCTGCGCAGGTTTCGTTCAGCACTAAAGATTCGTGACGCGACCTATAGTAGATATGTGTACGTAAGTCTTAGGTGATTAGGTAAACGTATGCGTTTCCATTGCGTTTGTAATTAAGTTAACAGTAATATTTTTTGCTATATCTATTCACTTTTTTATAAAAAGTAATTCTGTAATGTAATGATATTAAATAATAATAATAAATAAATGAACCCTGGTAACTTCATTATTGCTGTACCAATTTTAATGACTTACGAGTCGCCTTACTAAAGACCTATAAAAACATCTTAATTGAGCGTCTATCGAGATTGATCTATTAAGTAAAACAAAAACAATGCTACATGCAAAAACAGCCTGTTAGTATTTTCTTTTTAATCCCTTAGAAACGACTTTCCCTCTATTCAAAATGACGTATATAAAAAATGACATGAATTGTTTTTTTTTTTGAATAATTTTGTAGTCCTATAAAACTGACTGAGTTGTTAGTCTAATGAAGATGGCTCAAGCAAATGCGACATTAATATAATAGCGTTGAATATTGAATACTGATAGGCGCTCGATCACAGATCGCTAGGGATTAGATTAACAATTTTTCATTTACCTTTGAAATCGTTAAATTTAATTTTCAAGAGAGCGGCTAATAACATTAGAACAATTATTGTTCAATTGTGATTATTTTTTCGCAATTTTAAAACATTCAAAATCATCTTAAATGTAATTTTATTGTAAATAAAATTGATATACTAACGACAACAAGAATATATAATATGAAAACAAGACAAAAGAATCGTAGCATTAATTAATATTCTCAATATAGGGAATACTACATGCAAAATATTTCAATTTTTGTGTTAAGATGTTTCGTAATGTTGCTAGAGTCAACAGTTACTTAAAATTATTAAGTTCTGAATAAAATAATTACTTTTAATGTACTATTTTATACAGTTCGTAAGGTTTTATATTGGATTTAGAATATTTTTAAGTTGAGTCCCAACATACATATAAGGCTATAATTTCCCTAAAAAAAGAACATCCATAAAATATCTAAAATCTGAATCAGTTTGGACTTTTGGCAGAGCATAGCTAGTCTACTTCATAGTTTATATACAAAGATAAGAAAAACAAAGTATATTTTAAGACAAAAAGGGTTACGGAAGGATTGCTGGCCACCGTTTACTTTCATCATTGAATCTTTGTGAATTGTTTAGTATCAAGGAGTATTGGCTGACCGCTCTATAGCTTGGTCTTTAATGTTAAAGGATTTTTCTTAAACTACATTTTTTGGTAATAAAATAACTTGTCCATTGGATGTGATAATTGTTGTTCTTAGGAGACTGCAGAAACGACTTGTATTTTTAGCTGTAAAAATATTTATTTTAAGACTAAAATATCTTTAAAGTAGGCAATCAAGCCTTGCAGGCTTAATTGCCTGCTCAGTACCATACGATCATACGATACTCTCGACCATTCATTATGGAATACAGAAAATCTAATTAATGAACTGAAAAGGCTACTTTAGTATCTACTATAGCTTAGATATTCAGTATCTTAGTCACTTCTCGACCGAAAAATGTAGTTAAAAACGTATATCATCCCGCAACCGCAAACATAGCGTTATTACCATAGAAATAGATGGAAAATCCACTCAACCGTATCGCCGTAGTTTGTCAATTTATCTTGGTGGGTTCTCGTAAAAAGTTTCCAAATAAGGCCGGCTCGTAAACACAATGGAGGTTATATTTACGAAGAAATAAGTATCGGGCGCGCCGGGGGCCTCGGGGAAACAATGAAAAATGACCGGCGGAAAATTGCGCGGATTGGAGCAGATCCCGCTCGATATCAGACGATCTCGCTTGAGAAACAATTGGGGACGGACTCGATGCCGGAACGATATTTGAAGTCATATACCTAGTTTAGTTTTAATGTAGAATTATTGATATTGGGATTGTGCTGTGATCTTCTGGTTTTTAATCAAGTGGAGTAGCTGTGTTATATTAGTTTGTGCTGTTGTGTGTTTGCTTTTGTGTTGACTTTGGTCCCTCTTTGATTTTAATATGTACACTTAATTCTCTTTTACGTCTATATATTTCATAGACTAGACTCTTATTTAATAATCTCTTTAGCACTTCCTTAATCAAGTCTACTTAATACGCATTCAGTTATCCGACTTTTAAAAATGTTATCTACTTTCCTACTTTTAAAATCAATAATATCTACCAAAACATCTACCTTGATACAAAATGTTCCCAAGTTAACGAAATATCACCCATCTATTTTATCCAAATTGATAATAACAAACGAATGATGGGCACTAAACCCAACAAATTACTCTATGATTGAGGCTTAGGAATCCATTAGACAATATCATTTATTACCCGCCACCCAAAATAATTGTCACTAGCTACGGAGTGATGACTTCGTAAGTAATAATTCTCAAATACAATACGATTGTGAGACTGTTGAAGACACACGTTTACGTGATGAGGAATTAAATAAATCTTACCAAATATCTATAATAGATTTGAAATCAATTTCCTTAATATAACCAGGTCTTTCCTACGGTTACATCCTCGTGAAATATGATCCTGTTTTTTTTCAGGTTACGTAGCCTATGGCACTCGCGTATAACGTGGCTTTTTATTGGTAAAATACTGTTTATTATCGGTCCAGTAGATAAGGAGTTAACTCACCCAAAAAAGAAAAGAATATTACAAATTAATCCGAGAAATTATTACCTTCACACTAACGTAATCGCATAAAATGTCCCCACCAAGGGGCGCTTTCTTCTATGAAGTTGTCGACAACGATATCATTTATCCATTACCCGAAATAATCGCGACAATCGAGGAGTGATTACTTCCATATAGCAGTGATTCTATAAGACGTTGATGAGTACGGGTGTACGGATGTACGGTTGTACGGGTGTACGGGTGTACGGTGGAGGCGAGGAGTTGCGTCTCGCCTGCGGGCTCGTACGTCGCAAATAGCACTCTATTTTCCTATTTGCGCGCCAGATTGGCTCTGATTGTATTGTTTGGGGCGGGGCCACCCCACTGCAGCGAGCCGGAAAAATAACTGTAATGGGTGCGGGGTAAATACGACCGAGCCTCGAACACTGTCAATATTGAAATGATCCCGCTCGAGTTATTGCTTTGTTATGTAGGGTTTACTAATTTCCACTTAGATGGGTTTAATGGGAATTTTAAACTTAACGTATTATTTTGATATTTCTGACTGGGGTTATTATTTGTTACGTGGAATAGATTTTTCTGCCAATTAGACTAGTTATATTGACATGGTGCTTATTACATGAAATTGTAGGAATAGTTCCTTAAAGTTAAAACTTCCACCTTATTTATCAGCTTAAAAACTACAATTTTGGATAATTTTAAAACTACAAGGACTCTCAAAATTAATTATATTTATAAGGTACTTATCATACGACATTCTTCAAGTTTAGAACACGTTAATCACTTCATTAGTTATTTTATATTACCTAAGTTTATATATCAAGAAATCGTAATGTCTCTAAGCCCCTAAAAACCAAAATCTTTACCCACTAAACCTAAAATTAGTTACATAAAAATATTCGCTCAACCGCCATCGCGTCTTGTGACATCGTTACAACTCTAAATCAGCACATGATTGTCAATATACTGTGCTATAAAGGGGAGTAACGCGAGGATCGTATGCGATAACTTTTATGAGCACGGAATTGTGTTTATGCCGTGTCTTTCGCGATTTATCGCCGAGACGTATCGGAAATATTGAGATGGAAAAACATTACTAGTGGTGTGCGAAATGAGATGATGCGGCAACCGATAAAGTATAGGTACCTGAAAAGTGTTGGGAAGAGTTGCGCTAATTTTGACTTATACGGGCGTTTTTAACCCCCGACACAAAAAGAGGGGTGTTATAAGTTTGACGTGTCTGTCTGTCTGTCTGTGGCATCTTAGCTCCCGAACGAATGAACCGATTTCAATTTAGTTTTTTTCATTACAGGTGTTTTACGGGCGAGTGTTCTTAGACATGTTTGATGAAAATTGATTCAGTCGTTTAAAAGTGATGGGGGGTTAAATTGGGGAAGAAAAACCGAATGTCTGCAAATATGCTCAAGTGGGGTATCAAATGAAAGGTTATGAATTGTACAACACAAAAACAACAGCTTTTATAAGTTTGACGTGTTTGCCTGTCTGTCGGGGGATTTTAAAAATTTCTAAGTTAATATTATTGTGTTTTTCTTTTTTGTATAATACAGACTGTGTCACTTTTTTTTAAACGTGTGAAAGATTTGTATTTTTTTGACATGATGCATGATAACTAATGAATGAAACAAATCCAATCTAATAATGATAACTAATCAAATAAATGACGTATTAAAATACGTGAGCAATATAGATTGACGACTACATTTTTACGAAAGTATGGCCTTCGAAAATTGACACTTGCATTACCTATAATGTATTGTTTTCTGTCTTTCTCTAGAGCAAGTATATTGCAGCAATTACTGCTTGTCCTAAAATATAGTTATGACCATAGAATAATAACACATAGTATAGTAACCGTCAAAAATGTTTAGCGATTGACGAGAATAGCTGCGCATCGGTAGAATCGCCCTCGTTGGTGCGAGAAAGACAACACGACTGGGACAACCAATCAACGCTCGCGCGCCGCGCCGCTACCTCGATACCTTATTTTTGACTTCTGCGCAGGTTTAGTTAACCGCTAAAGGTAATTGACGGTTACTATACCGCAATATGAGCACGCCAAGTGAAGCCGTTTCAAAGTAGTCATTTCTTTCTACTTACACAGATCGTCGCTGCAGTGCATTATATCAAAATTCGTATTTTTTATAGGGTAAATTTATTATAGCAGCAATTATTATGGGCTTGTGTGCGTGTCATAGTGTGTATGAATACAGTTTTGGCTTCACTTACAGCTATAACAATTAACAACCTAAATTTAATTATTATATTTATTTAACACATTTATCTTAAAGAATACAATCACTTTTCTTCGACACGACAGAACTTTAACTATTTTATTTATTTAACACATTTATCATATAGAATACAATCATTTTCTGTTTTAAGAGTGACGCTCCCGCTTTTTCTTCAAACACCGCGGTGACAAATGAGTGAGCGAGACAAAACACAAATCATGACATTTGCCACAGACACAATATTTAGCAATAACTTGTTAATTATAGAATCATTACAATTATTACTTTTTTACTCATTTAGTGAAGACAATATGCATTATTATAAGATACGTAAACAAATATTAATTGCACAATTATTACACAGCGGACCGATTAATTATTAAGGGACTGTCAGTCTATGCGTTATACGACTATGTCTATTAATCTATTTTCATTTTAGCTTAAGATTCAATTCGAATTGAATGCTATATTAGAAAACCCTTAGGTTTAAGTATTTTGGTAAAAGTATAACAAAAACCATCAAACTAATAAAAGCATGTAGCTCCAAAGCAATTAGTGTCTCCATGAAACAGTCTCAGCGAGCGCGTGTCGAGATGTTCCCTCACATAACAACATATTGCCACCACAATCGACACTAACGATGTACTAAACACTCCTTTCTAACAAACAGAACTATTGCAATTTCTACTTTTATCACACTAAAAACAACCACGCAAAAGTCAACTTTAATTCTCTAGTTTAAGGGTTAATTTTGTATAACGATAAATGCGGTTTTCGCCAGCTGTGGTCGGTTGTATGCCTAATTGGAGTCTCTCTGAGAGATCGCCGCCGGCGCAAGCTTCGTGCACCCAGAAATGTTCTAATTGTTTGCTACGCGGCTCGTGTTTAAGTGACACATTCGGAATATTCTTTTTAATTTTCCTATATATTTTGACACTTTAAAACCTCTTGCTGCGGTTAGAACAAGTAACAGACGTTTAATTATATTTGATTAAAGTAAAGACACAATCGTTTAGCCTAATTACTAATTAAATACCTCATCAGTCAGCCAATGAGAATGCGTGTGCTGAATCGCGATGTCACTATTTTTTTGGTTTTAAACATATATATCAACGATTATTGAAAGGTAATCAAGAGGTCCGGGTCTCTGCTGTGAAATAGGTAAAGCTAACCTATAGTTTGGTCTTCTAGGCCTTTGGTGCGGTTACAGATGTACAATGTGAATCATATTCATACGGAATCATTCACATTGTGCAAGCCTGCACATTGAGCCTAGAAGGATGATAAAAAATGAGTATCAGTGCCTCATCAGTGATCTCATTTATCCCCCCAGCACAGACTATTGACTTCTTTTTGCCTCATTCAAATCTTAACTAGATTGTCTATACAACGTGTAACAGAAATGTGTGGTAATATTTTTGCGCGATGTTCAGATGCTCAAAGATAGTCTATACAAGTCCCCGCATTAAAATAAACATTTTTGAGATTTTTTATTTCATTAATTCATCAATAAAATCAATAATTTGAAAATCAAAACAAAAGTGTTACATCACTTTTCGAATTCTAATGACAGAGACAGCAGTAACTTTTTCAATGAAATGCATTGTCATAGGATCATGCGCTCATTGACACGTAACAGCTGATAGCTCTAAAGTAATGTCGTAGCGTAGATAAATTTCAATATCGATATGCTAGTCAATAAAAATAAAAAATCAATATCTTCATAATAAATAGTTCAAATGAAATGAATTTTTAATACGTTCATTTAAAATTAGATATTCTTTGCGATCCTTAAATATTACCACGCATTTCTGTTACACGTTGTATATCCCCAATGTGGATGATAGCTTACATTGAACAAATATCGGAAATTAAAAGAAAGTAGTCTATTTTAACTCTGATATGTGTCCAAATATCTCACTGGTTCAATGGTGAAGCTGCTGCCGCTAACCGCGGATAGTATCAAAAACGCGATTCATAACTCGACGCATTAGACGCTCTACAATTTACCGTGACTGCTTCTCTACAAATCTTATTTAAAATATTATTTCAGGTACAAAAAGACTTCTTCGGCCGTGTCGTTCCTATCACCCAATCACAGAAAAACGGTAAGATTATTTTAAAACATATATTATAATCTAGTACATGTCGCAAAACAATATTTGTCTTATGTTAAAGCAATATCAATACAGTATTACTGTCTGTATTTATGCAAACTCAACAGTTTTTATTTTTTGGATTTATTCAAGAATTCTTCTCTAAATATGGATTATTTCATGGTCATCCATTCATCTATGGTCATTCTTTCATTCCAAAATTGTTTTTGATTTGGATTGATTAGTTGGTTCTTTATGTTCTAAGAAAATATACCATATTTAGATAAGAAATCTTGCATAAACCAAAAAAAAAGAAAATTTGTCTACTGGTTCCATTTTGCATGAATACGGTCAATTTTAGTAGTACATATATAGTAGTCATAAAATAATGGAAATCGACAGGAACAAAGTCACGAGCAACAGCTAGTTAGTGAAACATAAATAAGAATATGTATCAGTACGACACGTTTAAATCAAGGAATTTCACAAATCTATATATATATATATAAAAGAAAGTCGTGTTAGTTACACCATTTATAACTCGATAACGGCTCAACTGATTTGGCTGATTATAATTGGTGGGGATGTGGTTTAGAACCATATCTTTTTTTTTAAAAGTAAATGCGGACGGATTCGCGGGCAACAGCTAGTTAAGAATAATTATAATTCCTTAATCATTGTATTATCGAAACATTAGCCACCCAAACAGAGAGTTCTCTCCCGAGAGCCATTAACAATTGAGTCGTCCATACAATTATCTGATCACACGAGTTTACGAGTGCCGCCTATTATTTTCAATTACGCCGGCAAGGGTTGTTAATATTCATCGTTGTCGCCAGCGCAAGCGAACACCTGATCTCTAATCGGGACGATTGTTTGTGCCGTACTATCTACATGGCCGCCTAATTTGAGATAATGCTGATTGACGTAGCTGCTGTTATTGTTATATTACGTTTTTTGTGTTATTTTTCACATATAAGTAGGTAATAAACGCTTCAATTGCGGACGTGGGCGTAGATGTTGTAGATTTTGGAAATACAACAGTACTATAAGATTTAGTTATATTTATTTTTATTAGTAAGTAACTACTTAAAAACTATACCTCTTTATTGCCTCTTTAGAGAGGGTAATATATCATAATATGTAACAGGAAAACGTGATCGCTTTACAACAAGTGCTTATAATTTATTTTATGTTACAAACCTTCGTTGTCCTGTTTTGCTTACCCCACTCCCTTCATAGCTAAAATTTCTACTATTTATTTGTAAACCTGTACTTTACAAAATTCCACGACAACTTCAAACGAAAGAGTCGTAAAGAGATCGACTTTAAAACATACATAATTTAGGTAATAATTTCGCTAAAAGCCCCAAACGATAGTTGTGTAAATCGGGAATCTCTCATTAGGAGGCATTAGAATTATTCATGGGTGTACGCGACTCGGTGTGATTACAGCTAAACCAGCTATGAAACATTTCGACAATGGGGCAAGTTGTAATGAGCCGCTCTAAGCTAATTGTTCCCGCGAAATTGACTTACTGTTTGATTTCACAGAGTTATAAGGACGCCGCTTAGATGGTGCTAAGATATATTATATACTAGCTCGTAGCATTTATTGATGGCTTAGGAATTGTAACAATCGCCTTTCAGACCACGCTTTGATAGTATTGTCTATTAAGTATTAGTCCAGTCAAAGTAGTAATTTCACCTCGGAATTCGAGATACCCAGCTGAATTTTGGTAAATATGTACCATATATATGTATAATACATAGTACGCAAATATTAAATCTTAAGGTCTAAAGTCACAAGAATCTCGTGTTTGTAAATATCTCATTTCCAATCGGTCTTTTGTTATTCGTATTTATGATCAATATTGTAGAATACGAATTTATTACACGAAGAACCGTTTTCGAGATTATTCAAGTTAAAAAAAATACTTAAAATATACATATATATAAATAAATACAAAAGATACATACATACACAGAATGGAATAAATTTATACAATTTAACTATTTCGCGGCCTTTCGCTAGGAAGTAATATCTTACAGATCATCTATTTTGTTATTTCTTATGTCTTATAGAATTTAGATAATCAAGAATTCGTAGCTTGCCAGTGAGGCATGCCCTAACGGATCTCATTACAATACCCCGTTCTTACTTGATTTTAGTTAAATGCTATTAATCTGAGCTCGGATAATACGCGCCGATTCGGTTTGCTCTTAATAATAAATTGCTGCCCCGAAAGCCTTAGAGAATCATTGATTAATGAATTAAAATCGTAGCGAGTATCCGGCTTAACGATAATTATATATTTTATATAAAACGCTTTATAATTACATAATAATGTGCTTTTTTAAGATTAATTAGTACTTATGGTTTTTAATTATAACATTAGATTTTAATTAGTCGGTGTTGATGTTTTGGTTATTACTACAGGTATGAAGGTTGTTCGGCTACATTTTCATGAAAATCGTTTCACGGGTTAAGGCTTCAAATAGCGTAGTTTCATGTATAGTAGAAGTAGGTAATATAACGCAAGCGCGAAGTAATTAACACAGGCGTATGGAGAACAATGTCATTTGTACAGCAAACACCCCTCATGTATATATCGGAGTCCCCAAATTGCCTTACCGCCTACTGAAGTTTCAATTATACCTACCGATATATTTTAATTTTTGTTTTTATAATTAATTTTTATAAAGAATATAAATTGCGCGCTTAAAGTTAATTGTTTATTATTAATGTAACAGTATTTTTTATATACATATAACTAGCTGACCCGTGCCCACTTCGTTGGACATGTTAACAATCCTTTTTTATATAGCCTATGACACTCAGCGACTTAGAAGATACCGAGATTACTCCTTACTATTTATTAATAAACCCACGAACTTTACTTCTTTATAATGTTAGTATAGATATGCTATCTCCGGTTTCGCACGCATATTTTATTCATGTATCATACACATTTATCCACCGGCGTTTTTCCTAGTTCTTGGAAGAGCGCACAGGTTATCCCACTTCCTAAGAAACCAAACGCAACCCGTTTTTCAGATTTTCGTCCAATATCCATATTGCCTTTCCTTTCCAAAGTCCTTGAACGTATAATTCATCATCAATTAAGCTTTTTCCTGAATTGCAACAATATATTAAGTCCTTTCCAATCTGGTTTCCGTCCCGGTCATAGTACAACTACTGCTCTCATTAAGGTTACTGATGACATTCGTTTGGCTATGGACAGTAAGCAACTCACGGTTCTCACTCTCTTAGACTTCAGCAACGCTTTTAACACTGTTAATTTTGACATACTGCTGAGTTTGCTGCGTTTAATTAACATATCTCCAACGGTTATCAAGTGGTTTCACAGTTACCTGCGCGGCCGGCAGCAGCGAATAACATTGGATGGCAAACATTCATCCTGGTGTCCTGTTTCCGCCGGTGTGCCGCAGGGTGGCGTGTTGTCTCCCCTTCTATTCGCTATTTTTATAAACTTTTTAACTTCGAAATTGACTTCTCTCTACCATATGTTTGCAGACGATTTACAAATATATGTGCATTGTAAGCCTGATGACCTTCCTAAGACTATTCACTCAATTAATTCTGAACTGATTTCTATAGTAACATGGAGTGAACAACATGGCCTCCAAATAAATCCATCTAAGAGTCAAGTTATTATAATTGGTAGCCAATACTTGCTGTCAGAAATCGATTGGGGTGAATTGCCTCCAGTTGTTGTGAGTGGAGTCAAACTTGGTTTTAGCGACGAAGTTAAAAACTTAGGAGTCATGTTTGATCAGAACCTTTCTTGGTCAAAGCATCTGAAGCATTTGAGCCGCAAATTATATGCTTCGGTCGGTTATCTTCGACGGCTCCGGAACTTTTTACCCATTCCGACAAAGATTACTCTTGCTCATTCCCTTCTCTTATCTATTATTGACTACGCTGACTCTTCCTTCCCTGACATAACTTTTGATCAAATTGAAATGCTAGAACGATTTCAAAATACGTGTATAAGGTTTGTGTTTGGCTTGCGTAAGTACGACCATGTCTCCTTCTATCGTAAAAAACTTAAGTGGCTTCCTATTCGTTTCCGTCGTAATTCTCATTTCCTGCATCTCTTATACCAGATCCTCTTTAATCCTAAAACGCCTTTCTATCTTAAAGCCAATTTCCAATTTCTTCACTGTCGAAACTATTCCTCTCGCTCTGCTGACAGACTTGTATTGCGTACGCCTCCTCACCGTTCCAATTTCTATTCTAACTCCTATACTGTTACCTCTATAAAGCTGTGGAACTCACTACCTTTAACTGTTAAAAAAGCGCCTTCTCTATCTTCTTTTAAGAAACTTTTATTCAATCACTACTTCAGTATGGCATATGGCTCTGATCTATAATTATGTATGTATATCTTTATGGCATGTATATTATGTATATATGTATAACAGTATAATATTGTATTTATATTTAGTGCAAAACTATATATTATGTATGTGTATTTATTTATATCTATACCCTACTCAGTGTTCCTACCGTTCCAGTCTTTCTTTACAAATAATTATAAAGGTTGCCTGGAAGAAATCACTTTTTAGTGATAAGGCCGCCTATTACATTTCTTCTGTTTCTGTACAAATAGTCTCTAAGTTTCTCAATGTAATAAAGGGTAAATAAATAAATAAATAAAATAAACTTTCCTCGTGAATCGCTATAGCTATATAAAAAAATGCATGTAATTAGTTGCGTAGCATTTAAGCATTTACAAAGGGACAGACAAAAGAAAGCGGCTTTGTTTTATACGATGTAATCATGTAATGATTAATCTATACTAAGCAATGATCTAGTTTGAATTGATTGCCTAGAGTCTAGACTGAACAGAAATGATTTTGTAAATGTACTCAGTAAAAAGTGTTAATTTTTTTAAATATTAAAAGCGAGCTGATTATATCTGTTCTACGAGTAGAAATATACTAGCTGTTGCTCGCGACTTCGTCCCCGTTGGTTTTTTTTTCTATTATTTCTTCGCTCCTATTAGTCGCAGCGTGACTTTATGTAGCCTAAAGCCTTCCTCGATAAATTGTCTATTCAATAAAGAAAAAATTTTTCAATTCGAACCAGTAGTTCCTGAGATTAGCGCGTTCAAACAAATAAACTCTTCAGCTTTATATATTTATAAAACTTTATAAAATATAAATATAAGAAGTATTGATAATATTAATTCTTTCAGATGCGGTGGCTGACGTGATATCATCGAGCAGTATTTTCTACCAGTACAGAGAGGGCTTCAACAACGCCGTGCGTAGGAGCGTCCGACGGCAACTCCTATAAAAAATAGTTTTGTTAATAATAAGGAGTTCTTAGAACAATAAATATGTTTTTATTAACATGTTGTTTTATTTTATCTGTGACTAGCTGTTGCCCGCGACTTCGTCCCCTTAGATTTGTTTTTCCATCATTTCTTCGCTCCTATTAGTCGCAGCGTAATATTATGTAGCCTAAAGCCTGCCTCGATAAATTGCCTTTTCAATAAAAAAAGAATTTTTCAATTCGAACCAGTAGTTCCTAAGATTAGCGCGGTCAAACAAACAAACAAACAAACTCTTCAGCTTTATATATTGGCATAGATTTCTTTTTTATCTGTGATTTCTTTTCAAGTAAGTTGTGACGCGCTTTATATCGACAAATAAACATTTTACAAAGATCTTCTGGTCTCTCGCGCAATTTGTTGCAAACACATTTTTGAATCTTACTTCTTTATATTTAAACAGTTTTAAATGGCGTTTGGACAGTACTTAATATTTAACAGACATCTAAAGAAATATAATTAGCAAATATTTGATATGTTTTTAATGGTATAAAATAATAGCCCTTACTCTATGAATGTGGTTCTTATTAGTAAAATAAATGTTATCATATCACAGTTTTATATTCGAACTCTTAGAAATACGTATAGTACGGTCACTGCCTTAGCTAAAGTCACTGATGACATTCGTTGTGCTATGGACAATAAACAGGTTACAATTCTCTCATTGTTGGACTTTAGCAATGCCTTTAATTCTGTTGATCATGACGTCCTTTCGGGCTTGTTAAGGTCTTGCAACTTATCATCATCCGTGATTGACTGGTTTCAAAGTTACCTTCTTGGGCGTCGTCAGCGTATATTTGTGAATGATTCCCTGTCAACATGGTGTAACGTAACGCTGGTGTTCCCCAAGGGGGAATACTTTCTCCACTTTTATTTTCTATCTTCATCAACTCAATTTCATTTAATCTCACTTCTCATTACCACATGTATGCTGACGATTTGCAAATCTACATTCACTGTCATTTGGAAGAATTGTCAGATACCATATTTCATACAAATCGGGATCTAGCCAAAATAGTTGATTGGACAAAGCGTCATGGTCTGAATATCAACCCAATCAAAACTCAAAGCATTATAATTGGTAGTCAACATTATCTTTCACTGATTGATTGGGTAAGCCTTCCTAAACTACTGGTCGATGACATAGCTATACCTTTTAGCTCTACCGTTAAAAATCTTGGCGTACACCTAGATCAAACTTTATCCTGGTCCTTTCAGGTTAAAGAGGTACGAAAGAAGCTCTTTGGTTCCGTGGCAGCACTTCGTCGTCTGTCAAATGTCCTTCCTATCCCCACTAAAACCTCACTTGCTCAAACTCTTCTTCATCCTATCCTTGATTACGCTGACTCATGCTATCCCGACCTCACTGAGGTTCAACTCGATGTCTTTGAGCGCCTTCAGAATGTCTGCATCAGATTTATTTTTGGCTTACGAAAATACGATCACGTATCAGATTTCCGAAGAAAGCTCAACTGGCTGCCCATACGACTCAGACGCAATGCTCATATTCTCCATCTTCTTTACTGTATACTTTTTGACCCTAGAACACCTTCTTATCATAAACAAAATTTCCAATTTCTTGCTACTGATAGCCTTATCCTCAGATCCACTTATAGCCTAAATCTTCGAATCCCACAACATAACACAAAATTCTTTCACACTTCTTTTACTATCCGTTCTATAAATTTTTGGAATTCTTTACCTTTCAACATTAAAAAAGCACAAACTATAGAT
>JADANM010005346.1:2111708-2146241 GCA_026213755.1 Eurema hecabe | reverse complement strand
GTTTTATTGATAATAATTAAAACAACTAGCCACGTGTGTCTAATGTATCTACGTGTATTATAATTATTATATATTACAAGTAATTTCTATATTATTCTATACCTTATACTATATATTTAGTAATGTATGTACAGTCGGCGCAACAATTCCCTTTCTCGTGCAAAATGCAGTTGAAACATTCTCTCGTAGGTACATTTATTTACAAACAATGCGCCGATATCATTATATTTAAATATTAATTACATAGATTTATTATTAATTTTAGTGTTTTACCGACTAAAGACTTCAATTGACTGAATTTCGGACATTGGGGATAAAAATATTGTTTTCATTAACATTTTTACTATGGTTTGGAAACTGCGTTTTAAAATTAACAGCTCTTTTAGATTTCTCCTAAAAGGTTGATAAACATTTAAGTATGAATGTTACGTTACAGAATCTTTTTATAAATTTACAAAAACCAATTTTGGTCTAACACGAAAATATTGTTTTTAATTAAATCTCCGTTGAATATCTTTTGCGACTGCTATTAAAGATTAGAATTAGTAGCTAGGAAGGACTTAAAATTTTGAAATTCAGTCAAATGTAAGCCTCAAGTCTCTTATGTAACAAGCTTATTGGTCATTTAACAGTAGTTTAACAAAGAAGAGACGATCTTTATATACGCATGAAAAAAATCTGGATTTTTCGTAAACGGTATTCATTGTAAACTGGTTCTGTTGAAATGTTGATCAATCTTCGGAAAAAAATATACCAAATTATTTTTTATAATAAATAATCTATAGATCAAAAGAGTTGTATTTAGACTTCTTATATGTAATTTAAAATAAACAGTGCCGACAATAGTTTTTCATATAAATATTTTTATAACTAAAGTTATTAATTTTTTTAATATAATCTTACAATATCTAATCTAATTACTACGAATCAAAAAGCGTATACCTTATAGCTTATAAAGTAATAATATCTTAATTTTATTTATTAATATATGTACAACAAAAGATACAATGAAATATATAATTAAAGTACCTACTTAAACAATGTTAAAACTGAATTTATTTACAAAAAAAATATTCACATTTTTGGTCAATAATACTGATCGGTAAAGTGCTGATTAAAATTACATTTATATAAAAATTAAATATAAATTATTTACAGATTTCTTTGAAATGAAATCGATAGATAGGTATTTAAAAAAAACAAATTTTTAAAGAAAATCATTTCGTATACCTATTTAAGCTAACTTATATCACGTAAAGATTAAATTTATGGCACTTATATTGGTAAATATAAAAACATATGGCACAAAAAATTCACGTTAAAACGTTAGTTAAACTTTAAACATTATTATTTTATTATTCTTTTTAATATCCAGATTTACGTTGTTTTTTTATTATAGTACTGAATAAGTTTTGTAAAGCTATTTTGTCTGACATACAAATGATCATATAACACAACTATTGCAATCATTTTTTAAATAAAATATTTACTTAGTCTTCAATCGCAGGCGACAACGAAGTTTTAACTTCTGGAAGTACAGATATATAAAATAAGCCAATGCCTTGGAGCTTTTTATAAATATGTAATAGATTTAATAAAGGAAGAAAGAATGAAAATTCTCTGTTGTATTCCTAACCGATTCTTGTCCGAGATTTATCTTTGTCTAGTCAGATATTGTAAAGTACCCTAGTCTTGAAACCAATTCATATTCTGTAACTACAATGAAAGATCACACATAGAACATACAACGTTTTTTTAAAAGGCATGAATAATTGTTATTGAAGCTACTGTAATAATGCCGTGACTCCGTCGTACAACAAAACGGTGGAACGACGAGGTTACTGCTTAACCCTCCCTCGATGATAGTACGTTAGAGAATTTCCCCATAAACGTTTTTGTAAGAGGTGCGCTCACTCTAGATGCTTGGGGGGCTCCGGCGGCGCGGGCGGCGGGTCGTGCGGCAGCAGCGACAGCGGTAGCGGCGGCAGGTGCAGCGGCAGCGGCAGCAGCGCGCGCGACTGGAAGTTGGCGAGGGACTGCAGCAGCGCGGCCGAGTGCTCGTGCGCCTTGCGCCGCAGCTCGGCCACGCTCGACGAGCGCGCTTCTTCTTTGGGACAACATGGACAGGGCGCGCCCCAACCTGCGACACCAGGTAACATTTAACATCGTAACCGTTAACTTGGTAAGTTTGTTGAAGAATATAACATATAATCATTTATATATGATTATAAAAATAAATAAATTGCCATAGAAAACAAAAAAGGTAAATTTTAATTATTAAACTTGTTTGAATTATCTTACAGATAACAAAAATATGTGGGAAATTAGTGATAGAAATATGAGCCATCAATCTTCGAACAGAGAGTTTTAACTGACTTTACCAGATAGCCTATCTCTTGATAACATGAACTAACGTAAATTATACTCAGTTTGACGTGTTATCAACATCAGTGTGTTAATCTTAATTAAGAGATTTCGCTAAAAAAACAGTTTAAGTTTTACCAGTATGTTAATAAAGGCTCACCTTTAAGCGGGAAGAAGGGCTGAGAAAGATGGTTGAGATGTTGCGAGAGGTGAGACAGGTGCGGCGGCAGGAACAGCGGCGGCGGCGGCGCCGGCGCGTCCGAGCCCGCGGGCGACGAGCGGAACGCACCCGAGCTGGAAACGCATACCAATGTTACTTATGTTATATTAGATTGTCACTACACACAGCTCTCGGCTACAATAAGTGCCATCGTGTAAATGTATTTATCTGTAAAAATCTCAAATATGATGACATTTAGCTACATGTTAAATTTGTACAACTATTTTGAAAATAAATATAGAACAAGACAATGGTTTGAATCATTGTTGTGGTAAAAAACTGACTGGGTTTAGTGGTAACTTATGACGCAGATACAACCAAACGTTTATATTCATATTATATTATAATATAAAAATTAAGAAGAGGTTTAAAGTTTATGGATTCATTCGATTGTTAAATAATGAAGTGTTTTAGGCCATGTATAGGATTATCAGAAGCAGAATATAATACCTAAAGATGGCAAAGCTGGAAATGGGTTCCAATTTGCGGAGCACATGCTTAGTATACCTATAATAGTACTCTCTTTAAAAATGTAAATAATGTTAATATCTTTTAATTTAATAAAAAAATTTAAAATCCTTATGCAAACGAAATCAAATACCACCGTACCTAACAATAAAAATGGATTTAGCGTATAACGCATTAATTATTGACAGACTGGTAAAGTACTGGGGTTGCGTAATTGAATGTTTTAAGTGAGTTTGGTGAAGTATCAAACAAAATAAGAATATCTGGCTCGAGCACGGTTGGTTGGTCGCAAACCGAATTTGTTTACATCAAAGTCAAGGCGGGCTCTCGGATCTTGCAATTTGAGAGTATCGATTCTAGCTTAATGTTTATATGTTTTTTTTATAAATTTGCACATTTATTAGATTTTTTTAACAGATTTGCTGGCGTCTTAACGTTTCTGTTATTAATGTTTTTTTTGTGAAAAAAGGTTTGCGCTTTACCTTTTTATTTTATGACCAATGATTATAAATAACATATTTTAAAATTGAATAAGTATTTAAAAAAGTGGAATAAGTAGAAGGTTAAGGAACTCTTTCTTATACCCATAACAACTGGACCCGATTTTAAAGAAATGCGTAAATTAATAAATATTCAAATGTGTACCTTTAATTTTATCGAGAAAACCCTCTTAAGAAAGACTACTTATACATATAATACAATAATATATTAATTATTATTAGTAGGGTTACTCAATAAACATTTAAACCTTATAGCCTATTTTAGCCTAGTTTAGGCACCAGACTCTATACAAATCTCAGTGCGAAATATACCTGAATTGTATTGAATAATGTACTATGATTGACTGTATTGAATGAATAAATATTATTAGTATATTATTATTATACGTACAGTACTTAAGACGTCGAAACAGCTCGCTAAAAAACAACGAAACGCGTTAACAGTAATTGTCTAAAAGCATTTCGTCCGAGCAACAAAAAGCGTTTGTAACGAATTACGGGATGTGCGAAACAAAGAAAGTGTCAAGAGTGCGTTGTGCAAAATTCACGACACTACATAGACACAGATTGGAACAATGAAATGAGCGGCGGCGAGGTGTCGCGATCTCGCATTCCCTCAGTGCATGCTTGATGTGCCGCCCGCCCGGCCCGCCCGGCGCGCCCGCCCAGCGACGCCGCGCAAGAGCGGGAGCGATTTATCTATACGTAGTGTGATTATTTAAATTAAATAATTAACCACAACTTACATCTAAGAAGATGTAATAGATCTAGTCTAATACGACTGTGGAATGTTTAATTAATTAACAAACTCAGATTAGACTCCAATAGTTGTTAAAGTATTAAACATATAAACAAAAAGATTTCTTGACTATACATCCGGTACTGTGAAAATTAAGATGATTATAAATTAGAAATCTGCAGTATACCTATTGAAAGAAAGCAAACTACATATTATTTTAATTCTTTACAATAAGAGGTCACACATGATCAAAGCTACATAGCATTTGTGTTAAAAGATTTGTCGCTTTTGATTCTGGCCTTCTTCTAAACTCAAATTTAAAAAAAAACTTTCTACATTCTTTAGCGTCTATGTTTCGCGTTCATTGCGTGTCTTATACTGAATGTTCATCCAAAATTTTCCCGTGCTGTATATTCCACACTATAATCGCATCAGCTCGTCCCCTGCACCATATACCGAAGCACTCATTCAATGGAATCAAAGGATTTGCGTTCATCAGGCAGGTAATAAATGATGGCCACATTCCGGCCGCGGGCTGACACTCTAATACTTCACTTCGCTAGTGATTGCTCTTGTAGTATTGCATTTCAACCATACTTTTTCGTAGTATGGTTGGAGTTTTTAAGTGTCAATTACTAATAATAATGTTCTGATTTTACCAGTTCTAACTTAATCACTATCAATCGAAATTTGGCATCAAGTAGAGGTATCTCTTTAGAGAGGTTATAACTTTTCATGCAAGGTATAAGGTAAGTCTGTCTTATATTGTTATATGTCCTTCTCTTCTAGAATGTTTAAAACATAAGTAAAAGCCTCGAAGAAATCTTAAGACCACATTTTTTACACTAACAATAGAAACCTCAAAATTGTAATAAGTCGCATTACTTTGATAGTAGCTGATGAAGATCATCCATATAAGGTAAACTTTGCTGTTGTACCACCTAAGCCTACATTGTGGAATGCTATAAAGTATTACAAACTACCTACCTATATAATAAAAAGTACATATAGTATATAATAAGAAACTTATTCGAGTGTAACAATGAATTTCAATCGAGGCAACCTAATCTCAAATCAAAATTCATTACGGCGAAAGATCACGAATTTATATAAAGAGAGTCCTCAGTACAAATTCCATTATTCCGTGCAAGGGTCAGCCCAAGGGGTGGGCTAACGAACCGTCCCGCTATTAATTGGTTTCTCAGGGTGGAGGGGGGACAGAAAACGTCCTTTAAGATTACCTAATATGAATATTCAGACTCAAACAAAGAGAATAGATGCGATCTGTACATTAAATTATGATTGATAATGTAACGTATAATTGATATTTGAATGTCAAATGTTCAAAATTTACAATTATTTATTTACTGGTTATTTATTAGTTGTATTTATAGTATGATATGGTAGACATTTTGATTATTGATATTTAAAATATTGAAAATATAATTGATTATTAAATTAAAAACCTTGCATTATAAGAGAATTTAACAGAGTTTTTAGAAATAAAGTTACGAGTTTGGTTGGTGTAAAAAGATGGACGAAAAGAATAATCAAAATCAAGCGAAAACTATTTAAATATTAGTTAATTAATCAAACCTCCTGGGTTTATTAGAATGTTTAAATTAAAACTTAAAAGAATTGTATGGAATTTGTCAGTTGCTATAAAAACGTCAGCATTGTGAAAATTGTGATATTGGATTATATGTATTGGGGAAGATCATACGCCGTTAATATGATATGCTGAAGTTTTACTTATTAAGGACCCAAGAAAGAGCCATCATAAAGCAAACAATCACTGCCTCGGCATCACTACAACTACTGCGACGTCACGCTCTGCGACATATACATTAACCACATATAATAAGAAATAATTTGAAATATTCTTAAACCGGTTTAGGCTGCCCCACTTATTTTACGAAAACCTCCACATTCAGCTGATGAAAACCATATTTCAAAAACCTTATTTGCGGCATTAAAAACATAATTCCACCGGTACGCTAAACCGAAAGTCCACACGAACTTATCTTCAATATGATAATTACTCCATTTGTAGAGGCACGCTTGCATTAGCCAAAATATATATGCATAAACGCATAAAACATGTTCATATTCGCTTTGCTTATAATTAATGTAGTGTAGATTGGTTTCAGAGTGTTAGGTGTAGTGTAGGTAATTAATGTTCAATTATTCATGCAATTAACTGATTATAGCGACACTAGGGGCCTGGCGGGAGGTTCCTCCCTGCGTCGGGTTAGATACTTTGAACAACTACACGTTCATATGATACCTAGCACTCGCCTATTTATTAGGCTTTATAATAATATGTAATAGGTTGTTAAAATTGTTTAATGTTTAAACTTTAATAAGAGTGTCTATTAAATAAATCGTAAACATAAAAAAAATATTTATCCATACAGCTATATGTATAAATAAAATTATTAGAGTTTCGTTTATAAAATTCAAATAATATGCTACATGCATATGAGTATATATTTACGGTACATATACAAATACAAATAGTACACTATATAATTTGTTAAATATTTTACGTGTACGATTTTTAGTACTTTAACAGTAAAAATTATGAAACAAGTTTATATTATGTATAAAATGTTATGAAAAACAAACAGCCAATAAAAATATTGCCACAGATAAAACAAAAAATTCAGCACACAGATAAGACAAAATGTCAAAAACCGTAACGTTCGTAAGAGGTTTTACTTTAACGTTTTCAACACAAAAGGCTCGTATGATATAATTAGCACTTACTCAAGTACCGCGGCTGTTTCGCGAATTACAGTCAATTTATCTCTTTGCATAATTAATTTTCATTTTGCGAGTGTTATGTTACAACTATATTTTGATCATTTATTCATAGCCGACATCAAAGGATACAATTGGGTTCCGTTATCTGAGCGATGCGGTTTAAATGGAGCTTACATTTTTTATACCTACTTAATTTATAGAATTCTTTTAAATGATGTGGGGTGTGTCTTATATGATATGAATATTTATGTCGTTTATGTTTTTTTTTCTAGAATTGTATAATTGATATAAAAAAGCATGTATGTTAATCATTTTTACATTTTCTTAATAATTGAAGCGGTAACACCGGTAATAATTCAGTATGTTCTATCTAACAAAAAAAAATTCACTAGACACGATTTACAGCACTTTAAAAGTATCATATATTTTCTTGAGATCAAATTTAAGCGGTTAAAGCTACACTGAATTTCCACTCGGTTACATAAAGCTAAATCGTGAAGATTCCTTGAAATAAATTGAGTCATTTTTATGTGTGATGAGAGACTTTGTACGAGCTCTCGCGAACGAAACTGTTTGGAATTCAACGTTTAATTACTTATTCTCTTTAATGGTATATTTTTACGTTATGGAGCTTGTTGTATTTAATAAAACTTCATATGAATGCAATCAATCACTATACTAATAACGTCCTCTGTTTGTTTGACGGTAAGCGTTACTAAATTTTAAAGAAAACTAAATGAGGGAAAGAGATAGTAATATAGAATAAGTAAAGAATAGGAGGGAGAAGGTTCTTGCCATCCCAAATATGATAGGAAACGTATGACATATCTGTTTTTCGTAGATGGGCCACGCTACGAGCCGATAAATTCTATATTATTCAATTCACTTAAAAAATAAAGCTTAAAACCGGTATATATTTTTTTTAATTACAAGATGGAGCTGTTCATGCCTTATGTGAACATTGGTAAAGAAAGAACAGTAATGCCCTTCTACGAGTGTCTACGAAGATCTACAGATTCGTAGAGCATGCTTTGCTACGGGGCTATTTTTAAACGACTATTATCCATTTTACAAAAATAATTATATACTTTGAGCTTAAAAAATACTATCAAAGTAAAAACGAATTTATTAAAAATAAGTAAAGAGGGGACGGTAAAACGTAACACCATTTTATGTATTTTTGCGAAGAAAATTTAATTTTAAGTGAAAGGTAGGCGGAGGCGCGGCCCTAATTGCCAATTTTCCTTTTACACAGTTTTTTCAGCTTTTAAGGAGAAAAATTCGTTAATGCATATTTAATCGTTATAATCGTCTCTCCCTCACGGAATTACTGAGACTCAGGCGTCTCGCTTTTTCCATTTTTAGGGTTTCGTATCATAAAACAGACATTTAAGTCCTTGTTACGTGTTTTTGTTCGTCTGTTTGTGATAAACAATTTTCTTTAAAATGACTATACATTTTAGGCAGACTTAGGCAGACAGAATTTAGTGTAGCAATTTTTTTATTTAAATTAATAAGTGAAATTCTAAGGATAACAAACGAGCAGGCGAGCCACCTGATGGAAAGCGATTATCGCCAACATATACGTGTTTTATGGCATATCATGTTAAAGCTAATTACAGTAATCTCAAATATATATTTTATAAGATCAAAAATAAATTTAAAGTTAGTATAAAAACAAACGAAAATAAATCTCACGACGGTACGCAACCCTTTTCACGCGAAACCAACTCACACTTGGCCAATTTTTTATCTTAATGGAACACTAATACTTTAAAAGTAATTACACAGTTTATTTGACGGGAATCTTCTTAATAATTTTCGTTGTTTTATGTCGGGACAAGCGAATTTATACTGCGATTATTGTGTCTTAAAAACTTCGTGCATCGCTTATATTATACAAAAAAAAAACATGTTTAGCATAATATAATATTATACTATAGCGTTAAATAAGTTAGTTTTTAAATTACAAATATACTTCGTATTCAGAAAATAATTAAAATATTTCCACTTAAACAATACGCTATTATTACGCGTTGTACCTTATATTAAAAATCCCAACACTATTTCAATGTTTAAGTTATCATAAGTATTTCAATTCCCAAACCCAACTTATTAATCAACACATATATTGTCTAGACAAACAAGTTAAAACATTCACACGAGACGACACGGCACGTCACGACACGACACGGCACGGCACAGCACGTGTCACGCAATTCTCGCGACGTATACTCGAATTACTATCGCAGTCAACTATCCCGGTCTCCTGGGTGCGGCTCCACAATCATTTTCTTTGAGCATAATCTCGCTCATGTATTATGCGTGCATATAAATTTCAATTTTAAACCCGCGCGGCTCGAGTTACAGCCATTTGTGGGATTAGAACGTGGGGTTACGCCGTAATCGGATGTGAGGAGTACACATTTTAGTTTCGCTAAAGATTATATTACTGGTCGTTCGATTTTTACTATCAATAATATTAGTATTTTCTGGTAACAAGTCGACACGGCAGCTAATTAATTCAGAAAGAATTAGTTTAGTAATGCATTTCATTGACGAAGATGGTCAAAATGAAGGGAGATTGAACGTGCTCCCTACGTGCTTTCAAATAGTTCAACCATCCTGTAGAAAAATTAGTAGAAAGACAAAATAACGTATAAAAACTAATACCTGCTAATTTATAACGTAATAAACAGATATAATGCAATGAAATTAGTATTATTGCATTAATTGCCTTTTTACCATCTCAGTTTAAGCTGCTTAATATATACCTAATAGTCTACCGCCTACAAAACAAGATCCATGAATCCTTTACAGCTAGAAATGCAGTAAACTTGATAAAATAAATACAATCATCTAGCTGTCCCCTGAACTACTCATATATTATGTTGTGTTATATGTATAAGCATTGTGTCTATGGCAAGATGTATCTTTACTTCTGCTCAGCTAATAAAACGATGCACGTACTTTTGTGTATTATTTAACCAATATTATCATTTTCTTGCCGGTTCTTCTCTGTAGAGGCTGCTTTTCGAACCAGTGGTATTTATTTTGTAATACCATGACTATTCGAAAGTGTTACTATATGTATAGTTGAATAAAGATACTTTTGACTTTTACTTGAATTTTAGTTGAAATCTAACATAACGTATCGTGGCCAGCAACGGACACGCGCTCAGCTAGTAATCATGTAATGTGTCCGTGACGGAGGCTTCAGCGGGATCGTATTTCAGCGCACACTTACATTTCGCGTCAAAATATGATTTTCGTATGAGCAGCGAGCACTACTTGTATCAGTTACTATAAAACTGACTTAAGTTATAACCTCCTTCGCTTTTCTTAATTCCTAGTATTTTTAAGGTACTTCTAAGGTGTAATGTAAATAACTAATAAGTATTTTGTATAGGTACGAGATAATTTAACAATAATAAAAAATTTAAACATCATTGCTGGCAAAAAAGCAAGACTTTTTTAACTAGAACAATTATTCCTTATACTAAGATAATAATCGAAAAAAAGTTTATTTATATATTACATATATATCTCATCAAAACTAGTCTAAATAATTATTAATTACAACTAAACAAAACTAAACATCATATTTTTTTTTAATTGACTCAAATTTTGTTGTCACAAAATCTCGTTAAAAGCGCGTTAAAAAGTTAATAGTTTCAACCTTTATATATAAGCTTAAATTACGAATAATCCGTTATATAAATAACATTTGCGTGCCGCCGGTAATGCAGTCTTGACTCCCGGCGGACTTAAACTGCTTAGATGTGTTTTAAGTGTTACTTTCATGTTTTGTTGCTAATACATGCTATAGAATATTGTGGCTTTGGTACAGGATATACTTTTAATTTAACAAAATTTCTTGTTAGTGCTTTAGAGTACACCGAAGATTCCAAAGTTGAATCGATATTTTGTATTTTAAGTTAATTAGATTAAATATTATTTTTTATGTTTGCAACTTAATCACACTTTATTAGGTGATAGAGCCGTAGATTTCAGCCCACTGATAATGTTGCTGCTGCTATAAAAAATTACCCTATAAATTAAAATCTACGAAAACCTTATCAATTTTGTAACGATGCACTGCGGCGACTTTTTTTCGAAAATTGCTTATACTACGGTTCTAGGTATAACTATTCTATGCCTTTTAACACCTTTAATAATTATTTCACAACGCATTTAGACAGTTCATGCTTTCGTTATAACATTACTTTCTGTGAAAGCTAAAATAATAAGCGACTAATCTGTTTTGTGAGTATTGCGTGAGCCACAGTAATGCTATAGCGACCGATGGTAACTCCCCGCGGACTTAAAACTGCTTAGCGTTTTAAAACATCCCGCTTTAAGCCGCTAACGTGCGCTCTAAGATGCTTACGGGTTTTTGTGGAAAGTATTGATTGTGTTCTTTTTTAATAGTATTCTGTTTCGTTGTTTGACGTAGGTTACTTATATAAATGTTTTGGATAGAGTAGGGGAAATCTGAAAGGTACTATTGTAATTTTAAAAACCAAGTCCAAGGGATAAATTTAAATTGTCTTGATGTGCAATTTTTAAGAGCCTTTAAAAAACCCGGCCTGCAAGCGGGTTTAACTTACTCGTAAGGCTGTAGGTATATTATTTATATGTTTATTTTTATTTTGTATGCTTAGTGTTCTATAGCCATATAATTATTTCCGTTTGCGTTTTATAACATTAATATATGACTATAATCCAAATGGGCTAATACTGTATTATAGGTATACAACACGATAAATTACATCGTCGAAAACATTTGAATTAAACGTAACACCGTGTGATCACGCGTAATTTCCATGACAAAAGGATGAAAACTCTTAATCGATTCGGAACGAATATAAATAGTCAGCATCACTATTCAAACAACACACATAAATTGGTACAATAATTACGTCACCCCGACTCATAAATTCTAATAAAACGAGCGAGTTATCAAATTATGGAAATTAAATATGACGAATAAAGTCCAATTAAATGTTATTGCGTAAAAAAGGTATAAATTAATGCCGTCAATGAGTCGTTGGAACGACATGCGAGCGACAATTCGCGTTCCTACTAATTGTGCTTAGGGCTGCCGGCCGACGTTAGAAGCTAGATACAAATATTATCGTAGTATCTTACTTTGAGATAAATATCTTTGGAAGAAGTCAGTATCAATAATTTTGTTTTCATATCACTGAGTTTAGAAGTAGTTACTACCACGAATTTTGTTAGAAAATGATAAATAGTACTTTTTTTGGTCATAGTAAAGTATTTGTTTGAGAAACGAATTATCGTTGCTTTTGTAATTTCCTTTTTTGCGTAAATAGTAGGTAGCCTATGTATTTATATCTTATCTATTGATCTTCCATATTTTATCAAGTAAAGCTTTATGCCTTCCAGCTAATTTATTATCATTTGACTAAAAAAGAGGTCGTCCTTTATTTTTTTTAATATTTCAATAGCTACATTTGCCAAAGAATATCTTCGGAACCATAGACAATAATAATATTATTTCCAACCCTATTACATACAACCGGCTGTAATTACACGTTTAATTGTATTAATTAGAGATCCTCGAAAGGGTTCCGTCGCAAATTGAATGACACAAAACGCCTACATCTAATGGGATATCATACTTACACTCATGTGGGTCATTTGCATAATTACATTATTGTGAGCTATACTTTTACTTTAATTGTACTGGCTTTTGTTTAGTTAAATATAAGTGATGAGCGTCATGTAATAACCTTTGACACCTTTCCATACATTTAAGATATAGTTCGACCTTTTCAATCTCCTCAAATTTAAGATTTAATTCATAGTTAATGCTAGGTAGCGTGGTAGCTAGGTGAGGCAGCGCAAACAAGCAAAGTCAGACGTAACGCGACGTCAAAGGCACGAGCGATTCCCGGCAAATTGTATTTACGCGTCCCGCGGGGCCCTTATTGAGTTTTCTCTCAAAGAGCAGCCATTTTTAAAACTTCCATCGACTCAGGTAGATCGTTTCGTATGGCCAATTGTGGTCGCTTTGTTCCACGGATCCTTTATGGGCTGACGAAGTTACCGAGTTTCGGCGCAAGAATAATTTGTGTTCCCGCGCGATGCGATTACCGAGTTACCCGCGTTAGAGTTAGCGGCAATCCGATACGACTCGCAACTCGATTCGAGCTCGAACGTCTACGCGAACTTCATTTGTCTACATTGTATCCGGCACGATTAATCGTCGTCGTTAATGATAATGCAAATCGCCCGCGCTCCGAGCGCTCGCTACTTATTATAGCATATTTATTCAGCGCATATAAATAAAGATTAATCTGTACGTATCGTGTAAATGAGCTCATTTCTATTCCACTCGCAAATAAATTCATAACTCGCCGAAACTCATAAAATGATCCGCGAAATAGAGTTTTATTAAACGAAAACACAGCTACCGCGGTCCGTGCATAAGTTAACATAACATTCCATTCGTTGTTAAAAGATAAATTAGAATGTTCTCGTCGGACGAGGAGTACCAGAGGAGTGTGAGAGGAGTGAGAGGAGGTGAGAGGAGGCGAGTGGAACTGTACGTACACGTAGTACAGTAGTTCTCCCCGACTCCCGAGGCGCGCGCGTAATTGCTTAAGAGAAAAATCCAAATGAGAAATGAAAAGGGATTCCCTTTTCACAGAGAAAATTATATAATTGAATATCTTTTTCGTAAGTATTATGAGGTATAAAATATGATAATTGAGTTTTTGCTCGCTAGCGAGCGGAGTGAGGCGGCTTATCGGTTTAAGGCGATGCTCAGTCAGGAGTTAGGAATCGTAACGGATAATGTAATGACTTTCGCGAATCCCTTTATATTCTAAAAACGTCGAATTTATTATCAACGGCGAACATTTCTTATTATTATTAACAGGATAACGTTCACTGAAACTGAAAACGTAAATTATAAATGAACAAAAATAAATATTCAAAAAAAAATCAAATTTTCTGCTGTCGAAATAATTTTGCTAACTATAACTTTTGATACACACAATCATTATTCAAAAATTGACTACTTTATTATCAATAGATAATCTAAAAACATATTTTTATAAAAAAATCATTCACTCATAAACACTAAAAGCTAGCGCAAATCCTAAGCTAAGTATTTCAAACAATCATTACCGAGTTGTTTGATAAAAATTCGGCCGGCTTCGCAATCAGAAGTGTTTGGCAGTAACGTCGTTATGCGACGCCGACGCGTGACTCGATTTCTTATGCCTTTGACTTGATATTCCGACACCGATCGCGATTGACGACAAATTCAATCACAGCGATACACTTGGGCTGCAATTTGTACTGATATCTATTGAAGATACGGAGCCGATCGATTTATTATTTATGAATGTTGTTTTATAGTGATACATTGGAACTTTAAATTGATCGAGAACCTTTAAATAGGTGTTCCTCTAGACGCGATCAACGCTCTGATAACTAAAGAGCTAAATTGTACAATTAGTTTAAAACAAATAGCCATAAGAATACCAGACACTATTCTATATGTAGAATAGTGTCTGGTATTCTTATATATACATTATGATGTAGATACACTTTTAATTTAAAGTAAAGACTTCTGAGATCGTATGAACAATTTTATCTTAAGAGACCCTTGTAATAATAATAAGGTATTTACAACATTATGTCAAATACTAAGATACAATAATATCTTAACATACAAGTCATTCAGTCAGCAAACGAACCGTCTAACATAACCTGTACTATCTCATGTAAGGCTTCAGACTCGAATACACTAACACTTTTCTAACCACTAACCACTAACCAGTATGTAGAGATAAACCAATAAAGGAACAAGGCGTGGCCTCCCCACCGTTTATAAATAACACAGGTAAATAGCGCACTGAATAGCAATTTCACTTATGAATAATTCAGCGAGGTCCGCGAATAAATGCGTTACGATTTTTCATAATATCTCCCTTTGATGTTTCCTTTCTTGCGCGTTATTTATCGCTCACGTTATGCAGTTTAGTTTTATCGCAGAGGGTGAAATTGTACATGCTCACGGTACCACTTTACATATTGTATGTGTTACCGGTTAATATAGTATGTAATCTTTGTATGATTTGATAGAAAATATTCTACGATTACAAAATTGATGCATTCTTGTAGAATGAGAAAATTCATGTGTTTATCTTGGATTATGTTTTTAAATATTTATTTATGTATTACACACTGGGTTAATTTGAAGCTGTCGAATTTCGTTTTCAGATTAGAAACTGAATTTCTTGCTTAGGGTTCAACAATAACAAATTGAATTATAGCGACTTCTTTCACGCTGTACTTACTTATGCTGAAAACTTATAAGTTCAAATTAGAGTAGTTTTGGGGTTATACTAGACACCTACTCTTTTTTATGAAACCTCCTCATACTTCTAGGAACATTCTTAAAGGAGAATTAGAAAGAAATATTAGAAAATTCATTTTTTAAACTATAGATGTCAACAATTTCATTTAATAGCTAAGTCCGATATTAAACAATACAGTTTCTTTAACATAAGGAACATATATTTGTATGAAAATCGTTATAATCAAAAGCTTGAAGCAACCTAAATACAAAAGCCCACCCACCCTATTTATATTCCGTTTCAAAAAACCGTACTGCAAACCATACGGTATTAGCATAGTAAAGTAAATAAGAAGTCCGCTACAAATTGTGGTTGCGGGAAATGACGAAAGTTGTAAGTGGATCAGCATAATAATTTTTATTAGGTAAATCATTTCCAACGAGCGAGAGTTTCGCCGTGCCGACTTCACTGGCTCGCCGGCTAGGGACTCTCTTATTTTACATTTTTACGTAATATTTTTCAATGTTTTTTACGTTACTACCCGCCCCGGCTTCGCTCGCATCTATTAAGGTATTCTAGAATCACTCTATTAAGGTCAGTCCAAAAGCATTTGGTGCTTTAACTTAAAAAAAGATTTACACAGTACTGACAAAGACTGTGTACAATATTTCTTAAGTTGGTAACGAGAATGATCATAATGGTAAGAGTTTAGGATCGAGATGATGAAGAATGAAGATGAAAAATGTTGATAAAACTATTTTTTAATGATAGGAATAATTATGTGAGCTTCAATTTGACCGTTCCGTAACATACAGAAATACGCTTTAGGTAGGTATTGTTTTGGAAAACTATAAGCTATATTAAAAATAGAGCATGAATTCGGAGACCAATCAGAATAGTAGTAGTAAAAGTTTAACAAATTGAAACTATTATATTAGTATAATAACATGTAAATATTAGTGCAATATTGGTATACTTTATCTTTAATATAGCATAGAAGCATAGTGTAACTCACTATTTCCTAATGTTTCCCACATTATATACACTGTTTAATAACTCATTGGTAGATATTATAGATCATAATTTTTTAAAGAATTTTTCAGTTTTATAATGATAAAAAAATTCAAAGCCGTGGTCACCGCGCGGGAGCATTGCAATGCAAATGAAGAGGGATCATGCCGCAACTCGTAGAAATTACTTGACGAATTTTAATTTGTTATTTCGATCCCACTCAATTACTCCATATTGTATCTCGGGCCGAGTGATAGATGATAGAAGTTAGCCTCTTTGCATAATTACATTTGCAGCGTTTGTGCCTTACTTCCTTGGATGTTCAGATTTATGGTTTCTATTGAATTACTTAAATATCGTGACTGTTAGTTGTGTACTATTTACTTCTATAGCTGCAAACTGGAGTTTCCGTGGAAGGTTGCAACCAGGAGTAGCAACATACAGTGAAAGTAAAAAGTGAGCTTGCCACCAACATCTTAAATGATGTCCACGACCCCTCAGTCAAGGGTGACATCTAATAGGAGGACTTTTATAATTTATAAGCTATGCCTTAAGGTACTAAAAACGTTACATAGGTCCTATACCCTATTCTTTATATTATACATTCTTTCTACATATAGCTTACCTACAATTCACAATTTTTTACCAATCAAGGTTCTACATAAACATCAACAACAAGTGATAATTTAGCAGTTAGCCGTTCGAGGTTGACAGTGAAATCGCTATGTTAGCTTTATTCAAAGTAAATATATTAAACTGCTTAAAAATTTAACGAAGATTTTATCGATGACTAATTTAGCAATGAGCTGGAACAGGATGGAACGCTAACGAGTCGGCGTAACACGATTGCAGAAGTAATTCACTGCTAAAGTTACAAGTAATTGCATCGATGGCTAATTTAGCAGTTAGCTGTTAGAGGATAACAGGATGGAACGCTAACGAGTCGGCGACGTAACACGATTACATACGTTATTTCACTCTCGCACCAGTTTTGTTACTGTTCCCGTTAACATGAGGTTTTGTTGGTGAGCGAGGCGATTTCTTATTTAAGAGTTTATTTAAGTATTTTCTTAACGACACGTAGTGCATAGTGCATACATAGAAAAGTCAAAGTTAGACAAAGAACTAATTTAAATATTATCATTTGATTAGTACCAAAGTTTACTTAGGTATAGTGTCATAATAACTATAAAAAGTTTTGAAAAAAAATTTCGAGACATTTTCTGATATGCCGTTAACTAGATAACTTATTGACTATTTATAAGGTACACTCCAGTCATAATCTAAATACTAATTAAATATATCGCTCAGACTAACTCATTAATCGATAAATCGTATCTATTTTTAGTTCACAAAGCAATGTAAATTGATAAGATTTTTTTTGCTCTACCATAAGCTGAAACTAAACGCTATTTCGCGATTACTACCCACAAGTTTATTCTCGTTATATTAACAAGTGAGCCAATCGAATCAGCGTTAGTTCGGTTAGGGGTTGAAGCCTGCCACTCGATACATCTATCCTATTTTATAAATAAAATAAATGGAATAAATTCGTTTATAAAACACGAGTTTATTGACTGGTATAGTTTTAAATATTTACTTTGAATATTATACTAAATTGATTGAAATGTTTTTATACGTTTTGTTAGCATTCTCAGTTATAATAAATGATTGTCAGTGATAAGGAATCTTATCGCGAGTATGTTGGCGGCCTAGAAAATTATTTTTAGGCATCAACTCTAGTCCTAATAAGATAATTTACAGATAAAGTAAATATTAACAATCTTATATTTTGTTTGTTATATTTTGTTACATAAGACGTTCTTTTTTGAGATCAAAGAATAAAAAAAAACGGGTAAAATAACTCTTTCAACACGCATTTATTATTTCAAGTACATACATACACCTAAAACACTCGATCAAACGTACACTTTTATAGTATAATTGACATGAATCGTTAATAGCGCAGGCCCGCATAGGGGTCATTACCAAAGGGGTAACGACGGGTCACCGCGTATTACCGCTCAATCTATCGATAGTTTGATTTATTTTTTATCTGTGATTATAATTTTGACAATGCAGGCGTTGCTAATCTGTGGTTTGGTTGCGTTCGCGGTATTTTTAAGTTGATTATTTTTTAATTATTTTTAAAAGAAGCTATTTATTTATTCTTTTGTTTTTAATTTATTTTTCGATATAGTATACTCAATTTTGTTATTTTAAATATGACTCTAATTTTTCATTTTAAAATCTTGTGTTCGAAGATAATTCACCCAGAAATAATATAATGGTACATATTACACGTATTTATATCAATATTTACAGTATATTAGGTGTAAATGCTTCATTAACACTGCAAGCACGCGCTCTCCACATGTGGTCATATTATTGTGTCCCGTGCCGACACAGCGGGGGCCATTGCCCATTGATTTTTGACTTGATTTGTAGCTGTTTAAATACGTACTTGCTTTTGTAGAAATCGTTTTTACTTGATTTTTTATTGCATAATGTTTTTGGGGGTTTTTTACTGGTCGGACATCAACCCTCATAACATAGATTAAAATATGTACGTATACAAACACTGATGAATAACTTTAATCAAATGTCACAGAGCCTTTACAAATAAAATAAAAATAACACCAACGCGACGTCTAACATATTTTTTTTTACTACGAACGAAGCTAACCAAACGAGCTTGTCGTATTATTTCGAATAGTTAAGAAGCCGTTGTTAAAAGTTCCTGCAAAAAGTCTTTGATCGGTGCCCACTGGTTTTGGGTTCATACTTTTTTACTTACAAAGCTATTCCGAAAGATTGACAGAATAAGTTTTTTTTAATAATTTTCATGACATGAAATTTATATAAAACTGACACCAGCAACGTCGGCGAGAGTTAGAAAAACTTGAAACGTCAGTACAACACAAACAAAAGTCACATTCACTTCAAATGACTCGACAATAGGTCGAAGTCAGGAAATGCAAGATCCAATTACGGTACATTAAGCATCAATGGCGGCACTCGTGCACGGAGCCACGTGTCATTACTAGCTTTGTTTATTCAAAGGTTTCAGCTCAATTTAGCGTTAAGTGATCGACGATTGCGTTTGGGGCGACACCCTACGTCGTAATGACCTTTTCGCTTTTTAACGCTACGGGTAGCGATTGTACACGGACAGTGTGCGCACGCCTTTGTCCGAGCTTTGATTGAAATCTGTTACGGTGTTTTAATAGTTTGTGGGGATATTGTGGCGTAACCCTTATCGTGGACTCGTGTGAACGGATTGTGGCTTAAGTACTTAAGATACCCCGAAATAAATTTAAGATAATATGTCTTAGATTCATTTCATTCAATCACTCATTCCTAAATTACATAAATTTTACAAGCAAAAAAAGCAAAAGCTTTAAAAGCAGACGTTTTTTTGCACATTGTAACCGCTAATAGCTAATGACTGCATCATCATAATATTATATCATAGTTTCTATTAGAAAAAGTCATAATATGATTAATAATTTTCAAAAATGGAGGGCAATGCAACACTAATTTAACCAGTAACGGTTTAGTGTAAGATTTTTTGACAAACTATGAACTATTGTATTTATAATCTGTAGATATATATATTCTTTTGCAGTCCTTTATACCTCTTAATGTATTAAAACGTAATAAAATACGAAAACGCATTAATATGTACGTGATATTAAACTCAGGACGCGTATTAGCAGCGCGTCAGGATGCATGATCCAATTGTCGTCGCTAAATTGATACTCTATTTGGCTCAATTAAACATTAATTACTGCCACTAATGAACATCGAGCGGCTCTGTTCATCACTGTGTTCTTTTTATCTATGACTTCTATGTGAATGGGGAGTAAGTATTGCAGGCAAAATCGCAGGGCTTAATGATCGCCCAATTGTCGTATATTTAACTCGTTTGTGAATGATTTAAATATTTTTAACTATAAATCAAATACTGTGATATTTTTAAAATATTGTTCATTATGTATGAAAGTATTAATTTTTAATGATAGGTACATATACTTTTCATACTGTAACAATTACTACATGCCCTATACAGAAATCCTACTATCCTGTTAATAATTTAAACGCAAAGATGTATGTACAGCTACAAAAAAAGCTCTTTCACGCAAGGCTTTGGCATTTGGCTGAAGATTTTGGCCATCAGATCGGTAAGATACTGGAATTAACATAGGATACTTTTTATCCTATTCTATATTATCATCTCTTTATTCTATACGCCATTCGGAAAATTGCATAATCAGATACTATTAGGTTAGTGGTGATGGGTAACAGGTAAGTGGTCCGATATCCTAGAAAAATATTTTGAGATATAAAGACAAATATTCTTCGTTGTAATATTATTATTATAAATACAGTTTCTGTAATATCATGTGCTAACTTATTTTTATAACGTTTCAAGATTACTTGTCAAATAAACCAATTATTGAAATTATAATCAAGTATCGTAGCGAAAAACGGTTAGGTTAGTTGTCCAACTAATGATATAGAGCCAAAGGACAATCTCAATGAATATGAGTGCGTCACAAAGTGAGTTACTCGGTTTCATTAGAGACATTACGGTTAATTGACTCCAATAGTCAACAATTAGATGAAGGAATCAACACGGCTGCCTCTGTGTTTTTTCTCTTAGGAACTTTTGTAAAGGACTATGATGATTGTTTTCGTTTGTTTGTCTTATTGTATATTAATAACAAGCAACCCGCCTCGGCTTCGCACGCATTATATTACATACGCATTACGCATTATATGCGGTAATTTTCTCTTTTTTTGCTTTAAGATGTATTTCTTTTGACAATAAGGACTTTTTATTATTATTATATTACAAGTATACTGTATAATACATACAAACCTTCCTCTTAAATCAGTCTATCTTTTAAAAGAACCACACGAATAGTGGTTGCGTAGTTTTAAAATTTTAAGCGTGCATTCGGGACACTGAGTAAAGCGTTTTTGTTTTAGATTATGTAATAAAGATATTAACTTAAAATGTCAATGTAAAGTCAAGCAAACACTAGTCGTGGTGGAAGTTGAATTTCTTATTAGTTTTATCTATAAATTTATATCATGAGAATAACTATTCAAATGTAAAAAATAATAAAGTCTTTATTATATTTTCATTAAAAATATTGACACTTTCAAAAATGAACTACATACACCCACTAAAAATTACGTTATTTAAAATGTTAATGAAAAAGTAAGCTGATTTAAATCTATTTGTCATATTAATGGCCAATTAGGCCGGCATGCGGGCAAGGGTTGATACGAACGGGTTTATAGTTACATGATAGTATTTCTCGTTCAATTTTTTAAATTAAATAATCTGATTAAAGCAGTATCCATTGTTGATGTTAATTTTTATTCTAGATCAAACATTTTATTTTATATGTAAAGGATTTCTGTATAATGAAAGAGTAGGTATTTATAATGTTTCTTTCTTTCTTAATTAAGACATGTAGTATTATGAGTTACTTTTTAAATTAAATGCATTTATAAAGGTCTTGTATGTATAGGTAAGATTTTAGTACATTTATTTGTTTTCCATACAAATAAATATTAAATTAAAGACGAATAGAGCGACTCCTTCTCTAAAGGTGTGATAAGGCTCCCAGTACATTCCTAACTAATAGACTATCCATACTAAATTATAAATGGGAAAGCGTGTCTTTCTGTATGTTTGTCTTTCTTTCACGGCAAAATAATTTCAATTTAGTTGAAATTTGGAATGTAGATAGATTATACCCTGGAATTGGAGGTAAATGATAGTTTTGTAATAGCATTAGGATTCAAGTGTCGCAAATTTGGTACACAGAGGTCTAGAGCCTAGAGAAATAACATAGGCTACTACTTTTTAACTGTAAAAAAGGGTTATAAGGAGGGGGGGGTCAAAGTTTATATGAAAGTCCACGCGGACGGAATCGCGGGCAGCAGCTAGCAAAGATATATATCTAAATAAAATGTAATGTAATGTAATGTTGGTAGCCCTATACAAAGTTCGTTACACCGAACAATTACGTCACACTTGCAGTGTTTAATTGCGTTTAATACGATCCCATTGCGATATTGTTTAGTTACGAATAATTTGATCACTTTGCCTAGCGCTTTACCGTTCTATTAATTATTTTATAATACAAATGCAGGAGAAAGACTTATTTGGCTTTCGGAAACGTACGTATTTCGTACGTTCCTACTTTTAAATATAATTTCTTCAATAATTATATAAGTAAAATTAAAATAACATTTTTGTCTCGTTATGTTTGAGTGGAAGATATTGCTTTCTAGCGATAAGGCCGGCAATACCGTTAAGTTGTATGCAAAGTAGATTGAATTTATAATATACGAAACCTTGTGACTGCTTAGGTATATATAATGAGTGTTTGTTACCATTTCATGGAAAACCAGTATGTATTAAGCTGAAACTTGGACTCTTCCATATATAGATTTGAACCCTGGATTAACACAGCATACTTGTCATCCCGGTACGTACCCCAAGAACGAACTCTAAATGACTAACAGTACGGGAAAAGAAACATATGGCACAGCTAGTGTGTTATACAAAAATTGATCGGAAAATGTGTCGGTAAGCCCATAACTCGATAGCAGCTAAACCAATTTTTTTTTATAATCCTGGATTTACGAGGATGGTTTTTTGGAAAAAAAATGGTAGGTGTATGTGTATAAGGTTTTGGGTAGGATTCATCGTGAACGAAGTCACGTTGATCCGGCTAGTTTGTTATAATGAATAGACCTTTGTATAGTACACGTCACGAATCTTTAGCGCTGAACGACACCTGCGCAGAAGTCAAAAATAAGGTATCGAGATAGCGGCGCGGTGCGCGGGGCGCGTGATCGTCGAGTGCGCGAGCGTTGATTGGTTGTCCCAGTCGTGTTGTCTTTCTCGCACCAATACGTCAATTACGAGCGCGATTCTACCGATGCGCAGCTATTCTCGTCAATCGCTAAACATAAATGACGCGTACTATATATGGTCGTATTATGAATACGATGATTTGGGTCGGCTCTCGGCAGTAAGATACATTAGATTGTGCGCCCCATTAAACTGAATCAGCACCGAATTGAGGTTTCAATAACGTCGCGGTGGTCCTATTTGATTTAGAGATCAAAAGAATTAACTTCCTACGAAGATATTATTTTATTGATTCGACTTAATAAAGATGATATATATACATTCAGAGTTTATATTTTTTCTAGTTTTATCGTGTTTTTCTTCCAAACACGTTGCAGAAATTATTGCGTCTATTACCTACTGTATTTTGAGTTTAATTAAAAGAATGCAAGAAGATTAGATTCTTCCTTTTTTGACGTTGGAAAATCCTGTTACTGCGCCTCCTCAGGAGAGGGTATTGGATGAAAAATATTCAATGTCGTAAGTAATTTAGGGATAATCTATCTTTTTGAAAAAGTCCCTTTCAATCAGAAATACACACAATAATATAATGTATTGTAATCAATCAATACATATAATATAAGCGTAACGAGTCGCTGTCTATACATGGAAGATTTATGAGAAAAAATATTATAGGAGACCTTTATTAACGCAATAGAACCCAAAACAATGATTTTTGGAATTTTTGTCTGTTTGTCTGTTTGTTTGTGCACGCTCATCTCAGAAACGGCTTATCTTATGTAGATGGGGTTTTCAGTGATATATTGTGGTAAGCTTAACTTAACATTTAGGCTTTTATTCTTGTCAATCGGTTGATAAATAAAAAAGTTATGGCAATTTAAAGAATCACGTTGAACTCTGAACGTTTGTTGGCGCAGGTGGGGCATTTTCAAAAATGCTGCCCAAAGTCACTTTTCTACGCGGGCGAAGACGCGGGCACAGCTAGTAGATAATAGATACCTATTCTTATTAAGTAATATAATGTTTCAATAGCTCAAGTTTGCGAACTCAATTAGAGCATTAGACGAACTTGGTCCGAAGATTCGCGTAATTGAGTTTCGTGTTAATTACCGATAATAAGTTGGGGTAACTGTGTTCCAGTTTCGAGTTTGTCACGGTTTGGTTATATTTCATTAATTGTAAGTCTTAATAATTACTAGAGCGAAATTATGAGTATAACTCTTTATCCATACTAAAATTATAAATGCGAAAGTAACTTAAATGAACCCCGAAAAGGTTGCGCGAAGAATTGAAACTTTTTACAATTTTACGCTTTCACCGCCAAACTGTTGCCCGCGTTTCCGAACCCCCTTTCCCCTTATAACCCTTTTTTTCCAGTTACAAAGTAGCCTATGTTTTATCTCAGGCTCTAGACCTTCTTTGTACCAAATTTCATTTCAATCGGTTCGGCGGTTTGGCCGTGAAATCGTAAAATTATAAAAAAATTCAACCCCTTGCGCAACCTTTTGGGGGTGATTTAAAAAAAAGCCTTTGTCCTTGCCTATGTCCTTCCCCTGGCTTTAGACCATCTGTGTACCAAATTGCATTGTAAGCGCGTTTAGCGTGATGGAAAGACAGACAAACAAACAGACAGACAGAGTTACTTTCGCTTTTATAATATTAGTATGGTTTAGAATTTTATATAGTAATTGTAGTGAGATTAACGCTATATATGTTGAATGTAAATAAATAATAAAGGGTCGAGACGGACTCTTGACGCCTTTGACCGGAAGCTCGCTCGACCAATCCCAGATTATGACGCATCAACCTGGTCTTAGTGCAAGGTGGTCAAATATCTGTGTTTCATTTGTTTTTGCATTGTAAGATACATTAACCATACTAATATTATAAATGCGAAAGTAACTCTGTCTGTCTGTCTGTATTTCCTTATAGCGTTAAATACTGAACCGATTAGAACGAAATTTGGTACACAGATAGTCTAAAGCTTGGGGCTACTTTTTAAAAAAGGCTTAAAAGAGGTAAAGGGGGGGTCAAAGTTTATATGAAAGTCCACGCGGACGGAGTCGCGGAAAACAACTAGTATGGCTATAATTAAAATAGTGCCTAGTCAATAAGTAGCAAAAGTAATCTACTAAAATTTTGGGATACTATTTGTGTTTACTTCAGTAATTGACTTATTTACAGTAATAATTAGCATAAAGCCGTCGCGTAACTTCCAAGGCGGTTCAAACGTACAATGTACAATTTCATTAGAACAATAATTGATATTAATCAGACTGATTGACGATGACGATGACGTCACTTCCTACGTCTCACACGGGCTCAGCAGAAAACTTCTTTACGACTCTAATCTATTGTAACAGGCTCTTATGAGCGACGAGAGCGCAATATAATTAATCTGTATTACACTAGCGTAGCCTTAATTAAGTAATTGCTAAACACGGACAAACTAAATTACAACTAAGCTAAGCGAAACGAGACTCTACTCACTCGTAATAGAGTCGTAATTCTTCTAACGATAGTGATGACGTAATGTTTATAGTAATAACCCTAGCTGACGTTTTGCTAAGGAATTCTGTTAGTCACAAACTAAATGGTAATGCGAACAAATTGTGTTAACAACTCCACGTACGGTAATTAATGTTTTGTACATACTCCATAAGACTTGGAAACGATTTCAATGACAGTTTTCCTAATGCCACAGTACAAATTTTTGGACTTTATCTCTATAATGTTAGAATAGCGATTGGATTATTAGTTACGTATTAAGCAAATTCAGTGTTCACGCATAACTAAAACCTCGATAAGAGAAAGCAGAAGAACTCTGAATGCAAACGTCGTCAATATCGAAAAATTTTGAAAATTCGAATCGAACATTCATCGTATTATTGTCACACACGCACATAAACAATTTTGTTTTTCGAAGTCGCCCATAAAAACTGCATGCTTTCCTAAACTCCACGGTGTTACAAGTTAGCAGTTTTTTTTGTAGATGTTAGGTATAGTGTAGTACTCACTGGTCGAAGGGCGAGAAGATGTGGTGTGAGGCGCGCGCGTCGGGCGGCTCGCGCGACCCCGCGCTGCCCACCGACGGCGCCGGCGACGGGCCGCTCGCCTCCGACCTGCAGTTACGTATATACTTATATAGTATATCTATAAGATTCAATATTAACTTGCGACAAGGAAAGTTTGCAGTTATGTATCATAGATGCTTATATAGACAATCTAAAAGCTTCAAAGACAGCTTGAAACAAGGAAATTAGAGCATCTCGCCTTCGACCTGTACGACGTAATGCATGTCACGAGTTAATTATATATGGACAATCTATAAGGTTCAATGTCAGCTTGAATCATGTTCATGGGAAATAGGGCTGCATTGTTTTGTAAATGACATGTAAGTACTCCTACTGTCACATGTCATTTACAAAAACAATCCGTGATGATTTTAATATGATCTTGCAACAATGAAACGCAACAAAAATATATGATTACCTATACGATTTTTAAACGAGCATTTAATATATGTAAATAGTAGTATTGCATAACACATGAATAAGATCTGCTTAACCTAGAATAAATCGAAATACATATACAACTAAAACAATTCAAAAATTCCTAAACCATTCTAATTTAAAAGTATTCACGGCCGACGATACCCACTTTCCATCTGGTGCCTCGCCTGCTCGTTTGCTTCCTATATTATATAAAAAAGAATAATAAATACATAAATGAATTTACCTCTCCAATCGTGGTGATCTATTGGGCGAGCGTCGCGGCGAGCGCAGCGGCGACCGTCGCGGCGACCCCGGCGAGGCGGGCGGCGACGCGCGCGGCGACGCCGACATCGGCGACGCGTCGCCCGACCGCGACATGCACTCCGACGAGTTCTGTAGGTTCACAACTCATTTGTAGTATACACTTGTATATTAAACTAGCTTTATTAACCTAGTCTTGTGTTTTGACGAGAACTGCATACAACATATTTGTTTATACCATAACGATCCGTTCCCCGCGATTTTACCCGCTAAGTTGCGAAGGCAATACCGGTAAATAAAGTATGCTTTGTATTAAAAATTAACATTTATAATATTAGTAGGATTAGTAGCACACGCAATCATTTCTAGAAGAAATAAAATTTCATTCTCAAATTCATTTAAAACGACACACAATCTTCATAATCATAGAGTTTTATTATTATTGGTATTATTAGGATTATTTTTATTACCTTATCATCGCTAGGATCCCTTTTCGCCATAACTTCAGCTCCCTCCCTTTTCCTTTGCTCCTCCTTTAATCTCTCCGCTTTCCGCCATTTCGCTCTTCGGTTTTGAAACCATACCTTTTATAATAAATCAAAACGTAAGATCATTCAGATCAACAATAACTATTCATTATAAAATAATTTTAAAATAAATAAAAATACATTTTATTACTTCAATATCTATCGCCATTATATTGTAACTAATCAATATTGTATAGTAATGTAAATAGTCTAATAAAATAATTTAATACAAATAGCAATAAATGTCCTTATCAGTTGACTAGAAATGGTTACACTGAATTCAGAAGAACATAGGATGTCTTGATGGAATGTGCTCGAAATCTTTAATACCGATATTTTTAATAATTCGGAATATAAACATTATTTTGGCCACTCTCTTATCCAATAAAATAACATTATTAGTTTCTCTAGTACAGAATTTCTATGGTAGAAAATGTAGGTTGTTGTTTTTTATATTTTTTTTAATGAAGAATGCTATTTAAGTTTTCTGTAAAATGAAATTTTGTTGTATAATTTGAGCTCCATAACCATTTTGGTTAAATTGGTTAAGCTCACTATATAAAGATTAAAAAGTAAATTACGTAATTAGGTAAGTAGTTCTCTTACTAAAGCACGTTCTGAACACATGTTAACACAAGTCACATACATCTTCCATCCACAAAGGATTACCTCAAACTCATATCTAATAGCTTTCCTTAAGCTTGTTTGCCATTACAACAAAATCGTGTTAACATCTAAATACCCAAACTACACATTTGGCCCATATCTCAAAAACCTATAAGCGGTAATCCTCTCTAACGATCCCGTCAACACTAGAGCTCATTTATAATGCATTTCAACCCTATTTGTTGTATTATAACTCAAAAGATTATACACCATTCCATAAGGGACGTACCCCATCCGATTTGTCGTGACCTTTCGTGTCATAATCTAATCATGGTATAAGAGGTCTTTTAAAACTGGCTGCTTTTTATATAACCAGTGTTGTTGAGCTCTGGTGGTAAGTAAGTTGTTGGCTACGCGGTGTCGTAGTGGCTGGTAGTTGTATTGGCTTAGTAATAGCGTCGAAGCGGGCCACATTTGCTGTGCAATTTTCGCAATTTACTTTTAATAAGCCCTCTGTTACGTTGGAGTGCTATAAAATCCTACAAAGATTATTTTTTGTTCAGATATTTCGTAAAATATCTATTTTTAAATATATCTGTCATTTGTCAGTTTTTGCAAATGAGTATGCTACATACATGCAGATTTACTTTAATTAAGTTAAATCATTAAATTATTTTACATTTTCGATTAAAAAACTTAAAGATTTTTTTTTCTTAAAATATCTACAGAAATATCACAAGAATTGAACCGTAACCAGCCCTCTTAGATGCTCTTAAAATAGATACCTTATTAAAAAATCCCTCAACATACAAACCACAATATCTGTGTAATAGTGTTAATCTTTGACGCATCAAAGATAAGAGCCCTTAGCGATAGTAAGCTAATTTAGTTAAAATAATAATCCAACCATAATCCGACGTCCGCCCTAATAATTTTTACGTATTTCGAGGGTTGAATTAATATTTCAAGCTACCCTCGTATTATTATTGTCAAATTGTTACTTGTAACATAGTCTTATTCAATGAAATTTTGAATTATGTTTATTGTTAATCATAGTGGAAAGCGTATCGTTAAAGATATTTTAAAATTTAAAGATAAATTGAATTTATTATTTAGGAGTTATTATCTCAATATTATTTTGAAATACCTATTTATGATATATTTCTTTTAACAGATATATATTATTAATGGCATTCCAATTACAACAAGCATTTTAGATTAAAAAGTTGATTCAATACTTTATTTTAAAGTGTAAATGCATGAGGAACAGCAAGCAAAAATAAATGCTTAATTTCAGTAAAGTTCGAAAAACGTCAGCAAGAAGCCTGTAACTTAAATTCTAAACGTCAAAATTCATCGCAAACTCAAAAAAGCAGGCGACATATTTCCCACAAGCGCTACATAAGATACATCACTTAAATCTGACAAATGTCTACCTCTAAAACAATGTCATAACACACAACCCTGTCACATTTCATTCCCATCAACCATTATAACGAGGCCCCTACAACCCTCCAGCCTGCCACTTAAAATATGAAAACGGGGAGTTATAACAAATTATTGGGGGTCAATATAAATTGGACGCATTACACTTGAGCGTCACCGAGCGAGCGATTGTCAATTTTGATTACGCGCGTTAGAGTCGAAAATCGCTCGCACGCCCGCTAATTTAAGGGTGTTCCACACGGCAGGGGTGCGGTAATTACCTACTGTTCGGTAAAAGTTGATTGTTTGCGTTTGTTAGCGAAGTGTTAAATAATAACAAATATTGTTTAGTGTGAAGAGGCAGATTGTAGCGCGGTTAATTGCGATCTTTGTGCGACACAATGGATTGTCGATTAATGAGCTTTTATGCATTGAGTCTTTGTTTGAATAGCTCCTTTTAAAAGGACGGTGCAATGTTTAGTTAATATGTTCGGTAAGTATCGTTTAATAGAGAGAAATTTAATAATATTTTTACCTTTAGAAAAAAACTATTTATGTTCAAATCTAACTTTTGATATCGTTCTCTGAACATTACTTAGTTAGAGGTTTATAAGCTATAACAAAACAAAAAAATAAATACAAATTTCTTGATTTTTCATGAACTAGATACGAATCAAACAATCGATATTTCCTTATTCTTATTTATACCTAAAACTTAAGCAATATCTTACTTTATATAATAATCTCATATATCCAACCAACATATAGCATATTCTATATGTTTTTAATAACACGGGTGTGTCAAACAGTTGCGTTGAAAACGATTTCCGTAATTCGGTTTGAGCGGAAAGTTGGCAAGACATTAGCGGAAGGAAACTTGGGAGCTTCAGGCTCTATTAATTACGTCACAGCTACGTAATGTTTAAAAACCCTTCATACGCCAGTTTGAACAAGTTAACGTTAAGGCAACATACGTGGAGAGAGGTTTAATGCGAGGGAATTTGTTAGAAGACTGGTTTTGCTTGCGGTTTATACTTTTCTTTTAATCTTATATACTAGTTTATTTTTAAACTATTCCTTCCAATTTTCACCAAAAATTTGCTTACCAAATTCCACATATTTCTTGTGTTATCTTCAACTACACGACGAATACTAATGGAAAGTTTTCTTCAAGGATTTCTTCTTGGAACTTAGAACCTATTGGCTGCCTCTTTTGGCCATATACGCTCTCCATGGCTTGGCAGTTCTACTCGAAAATTAGATAAATTTATAATACCTATTATAATCACGTTTCATTTAAAATACGCTTAATAGTGATTCTAAAGAGCTCAAACAACCCATAGTAAAAAAACAAATTACCATTAAAGTGAATGAAGTCAAAAAATAATGTTTCAAAGGAAACCACCCCGGGGTAAAATAATAAGAAAACGCGTACGCTAAGTGACAGGTCATACGTTGAAGTCGGTTAATGTATTAAAAAGAGTGTTACGGGAGTCGGGAGTCGACGCTTCGATGAGTTTAAAGTCTCGCAATAAATGGTGTTTCACGTCAAATTACTTGTACGTACATTAGCGGGTACTTTGCGATTATATTATGGTACTTGTATGTATAGGATTTTTATTAGGAAGATTAGTTGAAAGCAAATGGTATAAAAAGTAAATAAGAGTATTTGTTTATTTGAGAATGTTTGTATTCAAATATAACGCCCTATTTTAAATCTATTTATTAAAACAAAATAGCTCGTATCGAGTAGCATTAAGGTTTTCTACCTTTAAGAGGAAAGCGACAGCAGGACGCATACGGTTTGTAAAAGACTTAGTTGGAAAATAATGAAACAGGCAGGGTCGAATACCTAACAAAAATAAAAATATTGTACATGGAGAATTAAAGCTTTAATTAATTAACGAGGTTAGATTTTAAAAATCAGCGTACTTTCTTAGCAGTCGAAAGTCAAAAGTCAAAAGTATCTTTATTCAATTAGGCTACATAAAGTAACACTTTTGAATCGTCATGGTATTACAAAATATTTACCACCGGTTCGGAAGGCAGTTTCTACAGAGAAGAACCGGCAAGAAACTCTGACTCTGACTCGATAAATAGTAAGGCTACCGGCGTCTACGGCGTAGCCGCGTAATCGATACAAAACACCACTAGCTAATAATTTAACGCATTCGTTTTCTATAGATTAATTAACGAATTAACGAATGAAATCTAATAAATTTGATAGTCCTCTAGCTTATAATCTCGCAATATATTACAACCTATCGTTATTAAAAATTTGACGTAGACATCTACGTCATATTAAACGATGTCTCGTGTCTCATATGAAACTCGCGAGCTAATATAAGTTGCCGGTAACTTTGCACGTAAATAAATAATTAGTAAGAGCAAGCGCTAAGTTTTTCATCACATGATTAGGGGCAAATTGATCCGCGTCTACAACTTGGAGATCACGCAAATCTACTTGATCTCAACTTGATGCTACGCTAAAGTTGCAGACAACTGACTGTGGAGGAGGCGTTTTTAAATTAATTTATTTGTTTTGCATATTGCTTTAATTTGAGATAGTTTAACTGGTCGTGTTGTATATTAGTCTTACTTCTATTCTATTTGAAGTATGTAGGTACGTTAGTTAATTTTTTACTTTGTTTATGAAATGGAAAACTTCAAACTAACTTATACTATTTTATATGTCAAGAAATTGTAGATATAGTATTAAGTATATATGTGCAAGTGTAAGAAATGTTCCAATACCATTGTTATTAAAAAAATTAACAAAATTTCAAAACGAGCAACAACTAAGATATTCAGGATAGAACTCATAAAAATAGGTTATTAAAACAGAAGCTAAATATCACCAACAGCGTTTACTTTTCAGATAAGATTGTCAGTTAACATAAAAAGGTTTTCTAAATAAATGTAACGTAATTAATCATTAAGTATTAGGTATAACATTGTGTTTAAATAAATAACTGAATAAGAAACCTAGTACCAACAACGTTCTATACCAAACGTCGCTTGTCTCACGCAAAGATAGGACAGGTAATTATCAATTCGCTTACAGCGTTAAGCTAAGCTATCCATTAAGACCATTTACCTAACAGCACTTAATCCTTGCATACTAAAGATACCGCATCCTTCTTGGCGTTCCCGTTCACGGTAACCGCCATATAATTAGATTCTGAGTCGAGAGTGTAATGTTCGTAAAATGGAACGTGTTCTTATCATGTTTATCCGCTAATTACCTTTCTGTACCGTTTAATATATTTATTATGAATAATAAGCAATGTGATATTAATTTGTAATGTCTGTTGATACCGTTCTTTATCAGATTCCTTAACAAATTTAATGTTTAATTAAAAATTCTGTAGAATTAATACATCAAAACCACTGAACCGTGAAGGACACATTTTTTTATGAAAAAAGACGGAAACTCGAACGAATTCGCTGGCTAGTTTATTTTAAAATTATAAAATGACTAGCTGTGTCCCGCGGTTTTACCCGCGTAGTTCCCGTTTCCGGGGCAATACCGGGATGTAAGCTCTCCTATCTTTTAAGTTGGATCAAACTGCACATGGTGTGCGAATTTTATTATAATCGATTAAGTGGTTTAGGAGTACATTGAGGACAAACATTGTAACACGAGATTTATATATATTAAGATATCCAATCAACAACTTTTCTTAATTGTCAACTCATATCATCATACAGTTAAAAAGTTGGTAATAGCCTTGATATGCTACTAGCTTTAGTTAATATTTACGCAACATTGTTAATACACATAGTACAAAGCACACATAATAATTAAAACAGCGTCATTATTTTACAATAAACGCAGCAGCTCTAACAGTATTGTCGACGGTTCCAAGGGCCATTGTTTTGTTCTATTTGCCTAACCCGGCCGAGTGTTGTCAATGTCATTGAGACAGAATTGAGAGTAACACTGTGTTAATTTGAATTTCTTCGCGCTAATTGGGTGAGCGACGCGGTGTGGGGTGTTTTGTTTTGTTTTGAACGTAGGAGAGATTTTGCGAGTTTATTTTTTTAGAATTTTAAATTTGGAATGTTTGTCCTTAGTTGGGTTTTTTTTTTCTATAGCTAACGTCAAAGGCGTTTTTATTGAATTTTTATACGTTAATTGAGTGGGCAATGTCATGTACTTATTTTATTAATAAGTCTCAAGTATTCTACAATAACACAAAACCTAGACAAATTTTATTTGTTTAACAAACTATCTATCAACAACAGATTTTTATAAATAATATAATATTATATCTCTGTCTGGTTCTATAGACAGTTATCAAAAGAGATCCGTTATCCAAAAAGTATTTTATGTAGCATCGCAATAAGCTTTAATGGTGAAATTGATTTACATTTATCGGCATGTTGTGTTAGTCTGTCGGCTACGTCAGGTAATCCAATATGGCCGCTCCCGCCTTTTTATATTTTTCGGGCGAATTATCACCCACACTCCGTAGGACGAGGATACGAATCAAATTGAAAGCCGACTCAATTATGTTACAGCCGTGTTACAGGGCTATCGGTCTTTGTTTTGTTTTGTTTGATTGTTCTGGAATTTTCCATGTTTTAAAGACGTGTATAGCATTAAGGTACATATATAGTGGAATCGGAGTAATTCCAGACAGACAGAAATTGTATTGTCTTTCGACGTGGTAAACGCCAATACCTACATTTCTTTATCAAGTTCTATATTGTCGTTTTTTGATCCTTTCCAAAGATATTGTTAGTAAGGATTAAATCCTTGTCAATGTGTTGGAAGGATAAATAATAGATATTTATGGTATAATCTTTACTTATTTGACGAAGAACTCTTACTATAATACTATGCTGATCTGTAAATAATAAATAAATTCGAACAATTTGATTGTTTTAATTAGAAATAGAACTAAAC
>JADANM010005346.1:2090400-2100473 GCA_026213755.1 Eurema hecabe | reverse complement strand
AATGACAAACTAGGGTGCCTCACTCTTAGCGTTTTCTATTATTCGTCCCGATAATGTCATTCCGGACATTACAGGGCAAAATTGCCCTCAACATTTGGGATTACAGCTGTCTTCGGCAATAATGACGTTACATTTATTACGAGCGGGTCTTTAGCCGGCGTATAACAAATTGTTCTTGATTTTTGGTGCAATTTGTTATTATTCTTTTCAATTTTGTGTTTCTGGTTGGGTATAGTTTATCTGTGGTTAAAATAATTCAGATTTTATAGGGTTCTGCTTAATTGATTTTATAATTTTTTATGTCATTTATAGAGCCACGCGATTTAATATCTAATTATATACGCAATATCTAATGGAGAAGTTATATATTGCAGAAATATATAAAAATCGGGAGACAGAGCTGGAAATCGTAGGATAAAGCTGTTTGCATATAAGCAGACGGTTGGTTTTATCTGGTGTTTAGAGATCTAAATTCGTACGATTAAAGCGGCATATATCTGTTAGTTAGTTCCTGTGTATCCTATGTATATATATTATATATGCCTAAAGTGATTATCAAAATATATATCCTTGTATTCAGGACAAGGCAAGGCAGGCAAGGCAAGTACTACCCCGTTTTGACCCAACAGCATACCATCTGAGTCTAAGGTCATCTGAGTCTGAGTAATGTATATTCTAGCAAAATTGGAGCAAGTTGAAGCATTTAAAGCGTAGAGCGTCAGCGCCGCGAACTAATGGGATGAATTAATTGAAACAATTTGCCGCGATTCGTCCGTATTCATCGGGCTTTCGAGCAATTTCATCGAATTGTAATTGCTATCATTATGTACGGATTTTATCATTTTATACCTACCTATATTTTGTTTAGAAATAAGATGGAATTTTCTAGACTATATCTACTTATACGTAGATACTAGTGTTGTTACACATGAGATTAACCCTTTTACTTAAAATTGTTAAGTATGTATTAGAGATAAGCGTGTGTGCGTGCGTGTACGCGCGCCTTACCTTACAGTAATTAAACAGTGTGAATACGGCAGCCGATGGTTTTTTAGAAAAATATTGCAATCTGTAGAATTTAATTGAAAAGTTAAAAAGTAGTTTGTATAATATACTTTCTGAAGCCAATGTGATTTTACATGTATTTTTATTAGGAATAAATCTGTACATATTTGAGTATCATATACTTAAGTTAATTTTTTGGTAGATATCAAGTTCTGGACTCTTACATTCGTTCAGCTTGATACCGAAAAAAATACCTTAAGTAGATATAAGATACTCAAAGACACAAACACCACTCACACACAATATTCTATTAAGTTAGGCGCTGGTATCTGTAACACAGTTTTCTAACTAAAACAGGTACGAGCGAACCTAAACTATAATAAGTTAATTAAAATTGAAATGTATTAACTTGTAAACTTGTATTAATAATAAATAAATAATAATAAACAATACGAAGAAACACTATCCGAGAGTTCTGTTTGGGTGTATTGTAAAAAAAAAATATATACCTACCTAAATTTAATATTAAACACAAGTTTATCATCGCAGATCTGCAGAAAAAGGAAACAATTATAATAATTAATATTTCAATTAATATAATTAATATTTCAAAAGATGTACCTACAGATGAATAAATACTATACATATGATACATATGAGTTCGCAAAAGCAGCCTACTGTTTTTGTACAAAGAATTGTGATTGTGAATAGTGATTGTTTTGAATGAGTAGGTACACTATCGTATTAGGAAGACTGTAATGGTAGTGTATATGGTGTTTTAAATAAATAAATAAATAAAATAAATAAATATCTAACTACGCTAACTGCAATGGACACTTCATACTGAAACCAGACCAATCAAAACACGTGAAAATTGTATAAGCAAAAAACATTTTATTTAACAGTTTAAAACCTAATCCGAAGATTACTTAGCATTGTAAATATGCAATAATTGAATATTAATAATTTAGGGTTCATCAAGGCGGTAGAAAAATCCCTCGGCGGCGGAAATTAAAAAGTATTCGGCCCGGAAGTGGCCGGCTTAAGTGCAACGAGAAAAAGTTTAACAGCCAGCCGCGAATGCATTACCGGCTAAGTGGTTCCGTACTTTATTATTTTACTTGATAATCTTTGTATTAAGCTATATTGTTTATGTCTAGATTTAATATTATAGAGACATTTTGTTTGAGGGCTCACTTTGATTTTGTTCAATAATTGCTTCAGCCTTCAAGAGAACTTAATAACAAGAAATCGAACATTTATTAAATGAAATAGTATTAAAACATAAAAATAGATAAGTTTTCTAAAGAGGTGCTATAAGAAATATTAAAGTATTTAAAAAAATAATACATTTTGTATCAACAAGAAATAGTAGGTATTATTACCGTAGGTATAATGAATTTTTAATTTAATTTAGACATATAACCTGGCCCCCGCTTTTATACTTATTTTTTATAATTAATAATAATGTGTAATGAGAAGAAATTAACACCTAATCAAATAATCGATGATTAAAATTAAAAAAAGAAACATCGCAATTGCGCCAAATCGCCCCTCCATTATTCTAATGAAATAACTGTAGGTACAATATATTTACGGGCCTTTGATCAGTAAAAAACCGCCCGGGACTAATGTAAAGTGACATGATCCTTATTAAATTTGCGTAACGGAGTTAGAGCGAAACTCAAAAACTATTTTATGAATAATAGATGGCGCTAGTGGCGACCAATCCCCGGGGACGCCCCGCCCAGTTCCACCCTGTATTCATTATCACATTGCCACCCCTCGGTCGCGATAAGAAACTGATTTTAAGTGTTGCCAGTAAAAACGTTTACCTAGACTTTTGGTATTTTGTGTGGTATTTGTATATTTTACACTTGGCATGTCTTTAAATAGGAGGTATTTAAAAAAAGTCATTTGACTCAGTGTGTTTTTTTCGTTGAAACACTTATAAATTTGTGTTTTCCTTAGACATACATAATTTATGTAATAATTCCTATACATACACATACATAATACATACATATTATACTTACACATATACATATAATATACCTTTTAATAAGATACCGTTTTCAATAATAATACCTATCTTTTTCACGCAACAATTAACGAGAGACGTAAATATAAAATATTTTATAACTTAAAAAAATAAAACAAAAATTTGTTTCAGCAACCTTGTCGAATCAAATATTATCTCATCAATAATTAAATTTGTAAAGCCACAGACAGACATCCGATACCGAATCAGTCACATCGATTACCATAATCGAAATTGAATAGAATAAGATCGGAATCGAGTTAGCAATCGAAACACGGCTTAACTGGGAGTAATGTTGTTAGCAGCGGGTTCTCGAATTCTGTTAGTAAAGTTTACCGACCTAGCTACTTTACACAGTTAAGTGGAATTATACTAAAGCTACCACTGTTCACTTGCCTTTAAGCTATTATGCTGTTAGAGAGTTGAATGCGTGTACGTGAAAAGCATTTGTTGTTATTTTAATGTGGGTTTAATTTAAAGGTAAGAGTAGGCAAGTAAGCAACATTTTTGTCTAAAAGCAAGTAGCCTCTGCCATAGACATACGCAAATAAAGTAACGTTAAAAGTATATTTCTAAACATATATTTAATGCATATAGGGTTGTGTTAAATGTTAAAATATTTGTACGAGTGTTGCTAGTAGTAAAATTGGATTGTATAATAAGGAGTCATTTCTGATAAACTTAGCAAAAGTATGCTTCTAAGAAACAAAACGCTTTACTAGTTCTAATGATAATGACTTGATTGTGGTCGCAGTTTTGAAATTTAATTAATATAAAAGACCTTGTGAAGTGTGTTCTTTCTATAATCTAAAATTTAGTTGAAGACATGTTATACTTTTACATGTTGGAAAACTTATAGGAAGAGAGTCTACTTATTTAATTATTACTCACAAGGGTGCGAGGCGGTGAAGGGGTACTCCAGGGTCGGCAAGCGGTGCTGGTGCGGCGGCAGGCTCGGCGGGCAGTGGTAGCAGAACAGCCCCCGTCCGCCACCGCCGCCGCTCGCCAGCTGTCACGTGAAAAAAAAAAGAAATCTGTCAATGTCAAATGTAAAAAAACTGTCAAAATTAATTTTAATGGAGACGAGTCAAATTGTTGATAATTGAAAAGGATTTGAATATTGTACTTTGTTATGATTTATTTTCAACTTATTTCATCGATCAATTTATTATATTATATTATATTATATTATTGTTTTGTTTAGAATATTTCTAAACATTCTTTAGCGCCTAACCTACCGATAAGACACTTGTCTTACCGAACTTTGAATACGTATTAAAACAAACTAAACTTAGTATTCACAACACCTTCATCTACCTACAAATTAGCGGCGGATACTGCCCTCTATTAGCATAAGCGACGTCGCATTGAATTCTAAGTGAGATCAATCATTTGATCGCGATTGTCGGCGCGGTCTAGTGATCTCGGTCCGTATCTAGCGGTTTAATTCGAGGCTTATTGCAATCAAAATTGTATTGCACACTGGGATAATTGTCGCATTGTGCCGCCAAGGCTCTGTGTGGAATGTTGCTTTCTATATTAATAAAGTTTTTATATGACATGTTTATTAAATCGATATGACCTAGGAAGCTTTTTTTAATTATAAAGTGCTTACTGTGTTCACCCGTGTACATTTTAATCCTAATTTTCGTCATTTTAGTAATGTTAATATATTTGAGAGATTAGAAAAAGTAGATATTATATGTTTGACGTTTTCGTACTCCCAAACTGACCCTTAAAACTTTAGTATACTGTATAAAATTATTAAAAGCCTTTGTTTCAAAAACAGATATATGATAAATTGCTATGTACAAGAAAGTGTTTACTATTACTATGTAGGTAGGTACTCTTACCAAAGCGTATGTATACATACCTATACATCAAAACATATAGTAGAATTTGCCTTATGTTTTTTTTTATTTTTATTTTTCTTAATATTTCTTTATCTAACTTATCATTAATAAGTATTATAGAATTAATTTTCCTAAGTAAAATGGAAACGAAATATTTGATTTTTTCGAACGATTTAAATTTATTCTAGCAATTGGAACTAGTTCACTGCGCACCTATGCAAAGCAATTTACACATCGAAAATAATTGATTTACGAGCTCTGTGCAAGCAGATCTTGGTCAAAGACATTATACATCCGTTACGCAAGGCCATAGTCTGGTAATAGAAAAATATTGAATAAACCCTTCTTAATTTTATATATGTCACCGGAAAATAACAACAACAGCAAATTTATAAATTTCCTAGAAAATTTATAAACCTTCGTAGGATTCTAAACGAGAGACAAATTGTATTATTTTACGGCCACATTTTCGCAAATTTATAAATTTACCGAACTTACGCGTAAAATAATAAGTAAGCAATAACCAAACGTCATGTGCGCTCTGATTGGTTGAATAACTGTCAACATCAACCAATCAGAAAGCAGTGTGTTATTTTCCGTATTTTAAAAAAGCGTAAAATTATAAGCTTTTCTGTGATTGGTCGAACCATTTAAACCTTATGAATGGATATTCGTTAGTTGATTAATTTTCAAAAACCTTTTGTATGAAAAATCTAAACCGCCTAAGTTAGACGCTTGAAATTTGGCATGCAGATACCTTAGTAAACTTAAAGGTTAGTTGCAACAGGATATTGTAAAATTCCCACGGGAACGGGAGTTAGCGGGAAAAAACATTTGTATGAAAAAATCTGAACCGCTTACGTTAGACGCTTGAAATTTGGCATGTAGGTACCTTAGTAAACTTAAAGGTTATTTGCAACAGGATATTGCAAAATTCCCAAGGGAACGGGAGAAAGCGGGAAAAAAATTGTATTAAAAAATCTAAGAAAAAAGGATTATAAGGGAGGGAAGAGGGGTCAAAGTTTATATGAAAGTCCACGCGGACGGAGTCGCGGGCAACAGCTAGTATACTATAAAAATCTATCACTAAATGTGTTGATAAGCGCATAACCCAATAACAAAAGAACCGATTTACTTACTTTTTTTTTAATATTCCCTTCCGGTTATATGGGGATGGTTTTTAAGCAAAAAAAATTGTAGATGAAAGGTATAAGGTTTTAGGTAGGATTACAGGTAGGGTACAGCGTAAAAGAAGTCGCTTTAGGACAGCTAGTAATAAATAAAGTAAGTTGCTAAAGGCATAAGGATCTAAGAATTTACGATAAATGTTTTGCGCTACTGAAATAATATGAGTGACTCTGGAAGATAGGTTAGTAACTTTTATTGCAAATTATTATGTGATATAGACAATCTTAGCAATATGAATCTACATATATGTATTGCCTGCTTTAAAGCACAGATAACAATTTCAAAATAATTCGTCTACCAATTAAGTGTTATGAAATATACATAACATATAATTTTTGTTATCACTTAAAAAATTAATAGAATTAATCATATTTATAATCTGTTTCTGTTCTGTTGTTTAATTTATTTATTTATTTTATTTATTTATACTTTGTTACATATGAATAACATAAAAATAAGTAGACAGTCTTAATCTATTATAAGTAACTGGCGGCCTTATCACTAGAATGTGATATCTGTTTGTAAAACATCAATCTTTGTTTCTCATGACCCCTTCACCTAACTTGACATTGTCGAAATTAATTCCTGAAACATTTAGGAATTTGGTAGGAAGGCCAATCGTAGGCACGTCTCCCGTTGGTGACATAACTATATTTAAAAGAGGAAAATGACAATGAATCCAATTGCACGTATTACCCGCTGACCCACGTGCGATTCGCTCGTGCAAATGACATTAATAGAACTATGAATGGCTAAACGATGCGCGGGCGCATTCGACGGTAACGTCACTGTAGTAGGTCCATATATGGCACTTTAGTGGAGATATTGTATTGATAAGTTCGCGATTTATTAAATTATTTATTTATAACTAGATCTTACGCTTATATTTTGTTTTATAAATAATCCATCATAAACCATCCTCTTTAGAGATTTTGTCTGTTAAAAAATTTCAAATTTAAGCATAGGTACATAGGGACAGATGTGTAATAATGGTAACATTAAAAAGATTATAGACAAATTACATTATGGACAGAACATTAATTTTGTATTCTTATCTATACTATGAGCATGACAGAGAGATTTAATTTATAAAGTTGAGCTTGATAAAAATGGTATGTGAATAATTAATATTGATTTTAATATGAAAGTATTTGTGAAACTACTACAGGTTTACAGATACACGGACAAATCCACGGGACGTTGCGAGTGGCGAGTGTAATTCGTATTAAAATATAGTTTTCATTTCTATTTATTTTGAAAAAGTAACGTTATAAAAGGATACTTACCTACGTTAAGTTAAAATGAAGTACGACTGGTATTTGTTTTTTTATGTTCCATTTTCAAATTTCATCAACATAATTTAGTCCGTCAAATATATAAATAGTATACACCGCGCAGTGTATTGGTTCGTCCTGTCTGCGCGCGTGGGGCCCGATCCGTTAATCCTATTTGTATTATTGCCCATTACATTACACCCACCGGCGGCATCCGACTGCACCAACCTTGGAAAATTGCATTACGCTAATGTTGGCAGCAGCGCAAAAACGTCACTTTTTTTGACAGCGGATTTGACATACGCTACAGATTGTCAAAAACGCGCAGAAGCAATTTGACTAACGAATAATTATTTTATCAAAATTAAATTCTTTTGAATTATAACACAGTTATAATTATTAATAATGCCTAATAATATATAATTTAGTAGTAATATATGATATACGTAACGTAATAAATAAAATAAAATGTGTCTTTGAACTTTTTTTAAAATAAAATAGAGTCTCGCTCAGTATTAAGGCGGATTCAAATCATTAAAAAATCTTCGAGCTATCCCTCTTATTTGAATATTACCCATTATCTTTCCATTCCAGTACGTAATCACCATCAGTAAATTGAAAGCGATAAAATCACACCTATTCAGCCACTTAATTCATTAAATAATAAACATTCCGATGTCTATGGTGTGCCAAAAGGACCACAAACTAAAGACCATTGTGTCTCTGGCACTATAGGCGCGATTATCGTCGCCGTGTAGATTAAAAAAGCCTCCCATTTACGTGTGGGAACAGATTTTTAATCTGTATTTTAAATTTTGAATTTAGAATACGTTGTTTTTCATATTTTTAGTATAAGGATGACTTTTTGTAACCGTCCATATATTATGTACGGAATTTTGTCATAAAGATAAACAATTCTCTTTATTATATCAATATATCTCTTACATATCTTTAGATTGATTATTAACAAAAAAAAATTCCCTCATTATAAATACTAAAAACTATATTATAACTACAAAGAAAGAAGCGTTATAAAGGGGGAAGGGGGGGGTCAGAGTTTATATGAAAGTCCACGTGGACGGAGTCGCGGGCAACAGCAAGTAGCAAATTATTATTTGATTCATAAAAATAAACAGTGAACTTTTATGAAAATCAACATAATGAAAGTTAATTATCAATATCGACTTAATTACTTAATTAAAAAGCAGCATTCGAGTAATTAGTAGAGTTGATTGGAATTAATCCAATAGGTAGGAGTCGGAGTTGCCCGATACAAATATAATTTAGCACGCAAATTGTATTTGCTTTTGACTACGGCTCAATGTTTGATCAAACTCAGTTTTTTATCCGACTACGCCGACGTAAAAAGGAGGGGTAATGGTTTTCCCTAAATGTGTATATGTGTGTATTTATCTTATTAAATATAAATTACATGTCACGTTGTTTATCCACGATTAACTCCTTAACTACTGAATCGATTTTAAATTACCTAAATTTAGATAAAAGATAGGATAGCTTACCTACATCATAATAGGAAGGTATATGCGAGCAAAGCCGGGGCGGTTCGCCAGTTAGTTTTGTTGCGTTATAGTAATGATTTAATTAAAAAGATTACAATTCTATAGGACATTTTTACGTAATTAGACAGAGCAAGGCATATCTATCTATCAAACAAAAAATAACAATCGAAAAGCTGTCAAAACCACTACAAACACATCTAAAACGAATCTGTCCACAGATTGAGCGTGTCACAATAAAATCCAAAAAGCTAATTTATATCAATAACACCTAAATTCATTCGATTCAAATTGATACAAATTATTTTACGATGGAGCCCGCTTTGCTATCTAAACAATAACATTTAATCACGCAACGGTCCGCTCATTCAATATCGGACTTTTATAAAGTGTAATGGAGATCAATTGAAGCTTTTAAATTAACTATTAATTATGTTTCAATCGACAATCGATCGACTGGAAGCCGACCAAGAATAAATTTTAAATGACATAAAAGGATTCTGTTGAATCAGTAAACTTCGCGTCAAAATGAGGGTAGACCAGTAAAATGTGTTTGCCGGTTCTTCACTATAGAAACTGTCTTCTGAATGGGTAAATGGTTGTTTGGTAATACAACGTCGATTCAAAACCGTGACTGTATATAGCGTGATTGAATATTTATAAATTTGACATTAATGTATGTAATAATTAATCAAAGTATCTTTCAAACCAATAACTGCTATTATTACTTTAAAGTAACGTAAGCTTTAAGATTTTTATTTTTTTTTAAATAACTATGTCTGGAACATTAAGAATGAAGGGTTGCTTTTTATATTTTTAAATACAGATCCTTATATTGTATATAATATTATGCAATGTAGTTTGACGAAGAGAAGAAATAACTATTTACTATAATAATTAATAACCTCAAATATATTACCTATTTACATTATATATAGCGCCATTTTAATGACATTGACATTGAAATAATATGACATTTCAATACTATAATTTCCGGCCATAGAACCTAAATAAAATTAAAGTGTAGTCCAAAAGTATTGTATAAATATATTAGCGGATACTTGCATGACCCTATCGGACTGTCACTCATCATTTGCGTAAACAGCTCTCTGTGGCCTTTAATCGCTTTATACAACGATACAATTACACTATTATTTTAAATATTTATACGTTATTTCAATATTTGTAACGCATT
>JADANM010005346.1:2037507-2077035 GCA_026213755.1 Eurema hecabe | reverse complement strand
GAGCGCATCTCGCCTTCAAACCTTGAAGTTTGGCGAGGTTTTTATGTTTGCTTATACTGTATATTTCTTTTGTTAATAAATGAAAAAAAAATATTTTTTTACTTATATCTTCAGAGCGGTAGTCTTTCTATTATAAAGATAGATATTTTTTATAAATTGCCAAAACCATACTGTATTAAAATAAAGCCTTTTAACTAAATGTCTGCTCTAGATAGAGCTCTTAAGTTACAATTACGTTTTAAAAATATTTGTACCTACTCATTAAGAGCAAACTAATATCGGTTTTTTTTTTTTTTTTTTTTTTTTTTTTTTTTTTTTTTAATATAAAACACTTTCTTGGCATTCATTTAAATGTAGAGGCTTTTAAAATTAATTAGCTAAACTAATGTATTTCAAATATTATATTTTTTATTAATAAAATTTTATTAATATAGATATTAGGTATCTATTAACATACTAAATAAAAAATTATTTAGATTGTAGGATAAGTTCATTTACATTAATGTAGAGTATTTTATTTTATAATATTAGTTTTTAATGGCTTCTAATATATTTTTCTGAGTATTCTTACAAGCTCTACACAACTTTTCCAATTGGATTTTCACGTAAATTTTGAAACCAAAGCATACCATTTCATAACCTCAACATAGTTTTTACAATGAACTAAAATAAATAAGTTTAATTTATAATGTCTGTTAGACACACATCTTAATAGAAAGCTTTGTTATTAAATTATCCATCACCGTGCCATAACTCGGATAAATAACAAAGTAGAAACTCGCAGAGATCGCTTACACACCGCTTAACTTACGTCTCACCGTTATCACATTAACGTCACCCTAATTACCTTATTAGCGTCTGAAAATATTTTGTTGTATGTAGGCGGGACGTTTTCCCGCCTTGGCGCGTACGATAGAGCGCGGTCACCGCGCTAACATCACGTGCTGCACGTGCACTCGCGACCAGCGTCACAGCCCGACTGAGCCGCGAATACCGAACGGCGAGTAATCGTTCTGAAACCGCCCTCAGCAAACAGAACCCCACCCGCCGTAAGCATTTTAGCACGAAACTCCCCCGCCCCCCGCGTGCTGATTTAATAGCGAACGCGGGCACTGATTCACTTAGAACGCCAGTCTTCCCTCTCCCTCGCTCGGCGCCCGTCCTCCTCCGACGCGAGTGTTCTGAGACGCAAGAAAGAGACGGCAGCGAATTCGAATTCTTTCTTTCAATTTGCATACGGGGGTCGCTTCAAACTTTATGTCCTCGTTTCGTAAATTATTTATACCTTTGGAAATACTTTTAACGGGTACTGAAAAAGATTGGGAATGAATGAGCTGGCTTGAGGCCGGTGGGCTGGATTAACGCATGTGAGCCTTAATTGGATTTGTGCTAACTTGAAGCTTATTTCACTCACGTGTCGTATTTCGTTCGCGTATATTTATTAAAATGAGATGTTTCGAGCGAGTAATTTTTACTGAACAAAAAATGAATGTAGAGCCGTTGATGAATGATATCTGCTCTACCGTGATGAATAAACAAAATTGAATTAGGTAAAGTAAGATATTTATATGAGTTATTTTAAAATATGTATAATAAAATCAAGCTTTATCGACTGTTAGAAAGTTACGAATACTACAGTAACTTTCATAGAATAAGTGTCATATTTCAGAAAAAAAACACTTTATTCAGATAAACTGGAAACTAGTCATAGTTATTTATTTATTACACTACGTTAAAAAGTACAGATATTTTTATATTACAGTAAAATATTAATGTTAACAGGCCTTATTACTACACAGTGATCTCTTCCAGGCATAGTTGTGTTATTTAAAATAAATAAAAATATAAAGTTGTGGCACTATTTTCCTACAAAAAAATTGCATTTTTTAGGTTCTGCTAACTCAATTATAATATCTACCTATCTAGATCCTATGTATAAATCGTATGTAAAAATAAAACAATAGTCGTTGTTTATATTTACAATTGTATGTCCTTTTTTTAAAAGAGAGCGACTTTCAGTTTCTTGCCTGTTCTTCTCTGTAGAAACTGCCCTCTGAACCGGTGGTAGCTATTTTGTAATACCATTACGATTCAAAAATGTTACAAAATGTACTTTTTTTTTAATTGAATTTTAATAATAATTTAATTTTAGTTTAATTGAATAAAGATACTTTTGACTTTGACTTTGACTATGCTGTTAGAAATTTTCATGAAATCTTCTTACTTTACTTACTTCACTTTGTTGTCCTTTAACTTTTTATTTAAGGAGAACAGATCTCATATCGAACGTGATCACTAATATGGAGATCGTACTTTTTTTTTGTTATGAGTAGAAGTATTTTGGCAGATGAATAAATTATAAAACCCATAAGTGCTCCATTTATTTTCAATACTTCATTTAAGATTTTTTTTTAATTTATACTTTAAATGTTAGGAAGAAAATCCTCATATCACACAGTATAAAACAAAATCGCGTTCTCTGTTATACTATGTATATAATATTACTTTGTATACTTAAATCTTTGAAACTACGCAATCGATTCTCACGTATTTTGTTAATAGATAAACTGATTCAAATCGAATAATATATATCCATTTTTAATATCTACGGCGGGTCGTTCTTAATTATGGGACTATCTGTAGGTATATGCGTTTCAGGTAGGTACATATTATCTATTTTTTAACATAGGTTAAACAAATAAAAAAAACGAATCCGCCTTGTTTTAGTTTTAGGACTTAAAACAAATTTACAATATCATTATAGTATTATATTAAAAAGAAATAAACAAAAAAAATATACAATCGTTTTAAGTAGGTATGTTAAAAAAAATTAAGATATGCAAATAAAAAAAAACATTGTTCGAATTATAATCAAATTAAGAATAGAACGTCACAAAATATTAAAACCGCTAATGACGTTAAAAAAAGCAGTGCTACCAACATTGACTTAATGAGCAAATCCAGTTGGGTAATGACCCGTGCGGGCAAGACACGCCGGCAACAATATAGCACAAAAGAGGCAAGGGTTTAAAAGCTTTCTTCGATAAATCATTCGGCCAACCCTTCGCTCCACAAAAGATATACGCAATTACTCAAACGTTGATGTAGTTATTATGGTGCGATTAAGTGTTTTCGATAGTCATTGTGTTGGCTTATATATTTTTGTGTTGTGTAGGTTTTTATTGTAAGTACTGGTTCGTGGTTGTCTATAAGAAATTTTTATTGACCTTTTTAGTTTATTTAGTAGATAGGTAAGGGTTATATAATGATTATAATATACCATTGGTTTTCATAATTCATAAAGAGGCAAAATTTGTACGAGTGTTAGGTACATAGATATGGATTTACTTAAATGATTAAAAAATTCTTATGTAATTTATTATTTGTAAGAGTAACAGAAAAGGTAGTTTGGACTTTAGCGGTTAAAGCAAGGAGAGTGATTAAAATAATATTTCATAGTACTACAGTATAATAGACTTGGTACTACATATTATTGTAATGAAAGATTTTTTTTAAATTTAGGTATATAAAATAGATAGGTAGGTAGGTAGTCTATCTATCTACTTCTTTGAGAATCTCAATTTTTTAGTTATGTGATTAAAATGATTAGATAGATGATATTTTTTAAAGGTAAATATTGGACTACCTATACCAAAATTAATCGATTGTTCGTTCGTTTGTTAATCAACTTGATGTACCTATAAGTTTAATATTTATCGTGCAGATACCTATCTGCACGATGAATATTAAACTTACCTAAGTATTAACTTACTTAAATAATTACCAAAGCTAACAAAAATATTTCAGGACATTAAATGAAATAAATAATTAAGGCTTCACGTCCTAACTATCTCTGAAAAGGGCTCAACACAAATCACACGATGAATATGTATGGGGGTGGCTTATGGCAATAAAAGAAAATAAATTTGGCGCGAAAATGGAAAACGGACAATGGCGGCGGGAGCACGCGCCATTAAGCCGGCGATTACAGAGCGGCCACTCAAAATACAATTTACCATATTATTTTCATTTGCTATAGTCCTCGGCGCCCGCAAACCGTATTTCTGAGAGCCAATTTTTAAAGTGTTGCTCGCTCAAATAAATTATGTAGCAAATGGGGTAGGCGCATCGGACAAACAAGAAATAAAACGGATGAGCGCGACGCGGCCTGTGCAAGCTGTGCGAGGGGGACGGGTGTATGGCTCCTCCCTGTTCCCCTCTCCCCTCCCCTGCCCCCGCTCTCCCCCGCTCCACCCCCCCCTACCCACCCCGAAGACGGCCCCGAGGTAAGCTCCCGTTTTATTGTCACTTAGACCATAATTAAGATTTGTTTACCGCTCGCGATATCGCCGCTAATCCGATTCCGGGCATGTTTATTGACGCAGGATTAATATTGCTCTTCGGTTACACGATTCAATCGGTTTTTGGGACGTGATAATTCAAGCTTTAGATAATTGTAATTACTTTTTTTATGGTTTTTATTTTGCATCTGTAAGATTTTCACTCAGATCTAATATCTATAGGTAGAAAAAGATTCGTAACTTTTAGGATCAATTCAAATTGGCATTTATATTATTCGTACTAACTATCATACATTACTATGATAGATACGGTAAAAATGTAGGATTAATGATTCTTAAAACTAAGATAATATATTTTTTTACCACAAAATTCATGACATTTATTACTGTTGCAATTGTATTAATGAAAATTTAACCACTCGACAAATTTTCTTTTTTGGGCTTATGCAAGAATTCTCATTTTAATATGGTCTACTTTCTTATACCACGAAAAACCACATCATTTTTTCATTCCAATAAAATACAAAATGAAAAAATGGCCATAGATGAAGGAATGACCATGAAATAGACCATTATAGAGTGGTTCCATTTTGCATAAATACGTTCAATTGTGTCTTATTATATTTTGCTGTTTTTTTTATAATTTTCTTTCTTTCTTATATGTATAGTTTAGAATGTAACTGAAATGTCAAATGTGATACATTAATCTTATCAACCGACTTCAAAAAGGAGGAGGTTCTCAATTCGACCCGTATGTTTTTATATATGTTTGTTACGCGATAACTTTTTTATACGCAATATCTCCGCCGATTATAAACCAATTTGAACGATGATTTTTTTTTTGTTGAATAGGTATTATCAAAAGGGAGGTTTCATGCGAATTTGAAGAAAAATTTTCACCCCCAAGGGTGGAAAATTTGGGATGAACTTATTTATACGCAATATCCCCGCCGATTATTTTTTTGTTGAATAGGTATTATCATGAAGTTGTTTTTATTTTTTTTAATTTAATAAATAAATTCAATTTGATATTAATTAAAACATTTTTAAGATCAATTGACAATGTATAAAATATTTTACTTATATTTTATATTTAAGAAAAACTCTTCACCAGTTATAAAATTGTTATTAGATATCTACCTAATTATAATGTCAACTAGATGATTTTATAAAGATAAGATATTTCGATATATCATTATCGGTATCCGGTACCAATAGCTGCTATAAACTAATGCCGGAATACTGAAAAGCTATTTAAATTTAAGAACAATTTAAACCGGACCGATTAGACCAGTGTTTCTTAACCGGTGGTCCGCGGACCACTGGTGGTCCCTGGAAGCATCCCAAGTGGTCCGCAAAGCAATCACAAAAATCTATTAACTTTTATAAATATGTATAATGCGCATTTACAATAAATAATAAATAGAAAAATTTATTTGATAACTTTATACTTAAAACATACATAGAACGAGCGTTTATTAATTGACACTCAGATAATGTATAATACTCATAAAGCAAATAGGTGGTCCGTGACAAAAGAGAAATTTTAACACTAAATGTCTAAAAGGTTAAAAACCACTGGATTAGACAGTTTCAGACTTGAGGCGTGCTTAAATTTTATTTACGTGTGAGTGGCCATATACATACATCTTTTTAAAAGGTCGGCAACCCACTCCAGAGCTGTCAAGCTCTGCGAGTGTTGATGGGCGGCGATGACCACTTACCATCAGGTGGCTGGCTCGCTTGCTCGTTTGCCTCCTATGTTATAAAAAAAAATGTTTTAAAACAAAAACTATGGCTTCTTCGTACAAAACAGTATGTACCTACCCATTTTAAACGATTGTTGTTTCTTCAGTCATATAACTCTTTTAAATATGTTTATTCTTCTTTATTTCATGGGAAAACTCTCTTCAGGAGAACAGAAAAGGCTGTCTCGTGGAAGAAGGACTAGTATGTTGGACTCGCATGGAAGAATACCACAACCAGTGTTGGAGCAGTTTTCCGCGAGTACATAGTACTGCAGTTATAGGATTATTATAAGGGCATTTTTCTCCCTTAATCTTCACGATATTTTTTTGTAAATTTTTGTAAACTCATTTGTCCCATGTATCAAAAAAGTTTTGAATGCAAACGTGCACGTCACAGCCGACATTTTATGACGATTTTCTTCACTACATTTGCAGTATATAATAAAACTAGCGACCCGCCCCGGCTTCGCTCGCATTTAAGTAGATAAGTGAAGCCAAACTTTATACCTACCTTTTTTACTTTATACCTGCTAAAAGAGATTTATCCTATAAATGTGGAAAAATTTTAATCTACGAGAAACCTACAAAATTTGTTACAATGCACCGCCGCGACCTATGAAAATAGACAAAATTGTCAACTTTAAAATGGCTCTACTTTTCGACCTCATTCTGCGGTTCGAGGATATCCTCGATCCTCCTATTCTATTCAATTTTTTTTCATTTATCACGATTCAAATTATTTACAACTAAAAATAATGATAATTGGTACAACATAACTATCAGTATAAAAATGGAATGTGATGATACTTAAGTAAAGATATATAATAATTATTAAGTATAATCATTTCAATTCATGTCATGTGTCGCTGTTTTTTAACAATTAATGTAACAAGATTTTATTTATTTTTGTTTTTTTTTCTGGAAGAGATAAATCTTTAGTATCACTAGTTAGCCAGTTACCTACATACTGTATAATTGTATCATCATAGTTTAATTTAATATTTCCTAGTGAGACAAAGCTTTAAATAGGTATATAGATTAAAAAATGAAAATCAATAGGAACAACTTTGATCATCTATATTCTATAATAACTAACAAGGTCCTACTTATTTTATTTTTCACTAAAGGTATAGTAACCGTCAATTACCTTTAGCGATGAACGAAACCTGCGCAGAAGTCAAAAATAAGGTATCGAGGTAGCGGTGCGGTATTTACGAACGGATACGTTAATTACGAGCGCGATTCTACCGATGCGCAGGCAGCTATTCTCGTCCAGCGCTAAACATAAATGACGCGACCTATACTTTTTGTCACTATGTAGAGGAGCTATTTTAAATTATCTATCTTAAAATTATTGCTCGCTTAGACAGTAAGTGAGAACAAGTACTTTTAACAACGTTTTCAACAGCACTCAGTAGCGCCATCTTTCGATATAAATCTAAAGTATAATTCAAAATTCAAATTACCTACGTTTTCTTTTATTATGCAAGCGAAATAATTAAATCCATTATTTTTGGTAAGATCAGAAAACATGGCCACCTCAAATTTCTGTTTTACTTTTTTGTACGATATAAATGTTTCTTTATTCCTTATTTATTTATTTTAACAAAATCAAACAATCAATCATAATAATTACTACGTTTTATCAGAACGATTTTTTTTTAATAGATCAACAATGAGAGATGATCACATAGGTAATAAAGCACAGATTTCTAATTGTAACAAAATTATGTTTTGAAGGTATACATATTTAATCTTTGGAACGAAAATAAAGTTTTAACTTTGTTATAAAACAAAGTTAAAACATAGTATTGTAATTTTAACAATTTGATTAAACTGTTGTTTATTTATATTTTATACCCGAAAAGTAACACGTGTTCCATATACGTGCTGCCATCTATTATTTCTTATTCGAATTAATATACACATATACACACGTATTAGTTTTACACAGATAACACAAGAACGTCAACTAATAATATATTGTCAAGAACACGGTTATAATATTCGATTAACAGAAATAACCATTATGTCTGTAGAATATATTCATATATAATAATATCTTATTTTATATATTTCAATTCCATAAGAAAACATAAATAATAAAATAAAATTACGTCTGAAAAAAATTGCTAATAAACGCCATCTGTTGGGCATTCTTGTCAAACACCAATGTCGATAAAACAGTTTTGCGAAATTGAATATGGTTTAACTGGCCTAAAATTATATAAATTACAGAGCATTTAACCACAAATTTAAAATTAAGACAAAGAAATCCACATTCTATATGTTTTTAATCTTTATACATTCAGCTTTCATTATAACTTGAAATTTCTATTGATAAACAAATATCATATCAAAATTTCCCGCTACGAAATGGCGGTCTTTTGTCTATGTGAGAACCCCACGACAGGAAGTGAGTGATGAAGGTGCTACGCAGGCGCAAATTGACCTTTCGGTTGAAGAACCCGTCGGTCACATGTGAGTGTCGATAAATATTTTAGTTTTATCGTGTTACTTCATTTTATATTTAAAATAATATTTTCGTAAGTATTTTATGCGGTGAATATTATATGGTGAATATAACACTGGATAATTGTGTGGATTATGTGTGAAATTAAAATGAAAAATATATCGCGGCGCCGGCACGTTTGTCAAAATTGAAAATTTAACATAACTCATAACTTGATGTCTTAATGATTTTGCCTTATTTTTTTATAAAAACACAGTATGGCATTATTGATTGTGAATACAAATGAAGAAAGTGCTGTTTTCTATATAGTGCATTAGTATTTTTTGTGTAGACATGCCCAAGATGTGTTTTGAAGCCACATGTTCAGTTCTGAATAAGTTCACGGCTGTTCCGATATCAACATCATCAGATCGAGTCAGGCCTGATTATATTATTTAAATACATTAATTTCTCTTTTATAACTTAGTTATAATGCATTGATTTTCACGTTGTGTAGCATACAAAGACTCAGGTTTTCGCCGTAAAGCGCTAGGTGGGGTTAGGTCGTCTAAAATTTTCATATGAAAACCTAAGTTACGATTAAAGAAAATGTTTTGCTTAATACTTTTACTTGAAATGATTCCTACGTAAAACCATGTCACACATAATCTACGCCTTGTCCATCTGATATCATGAATTGTCATTTTCTTCTTGAAATGACTCATGCTTAAAATTAAAAGCATATGCTTTCCTTAACGTCTACAGCTTACAATTTTTCATTAAAATATATCTGGTATAATTAAATTTAGGTTAAGTCGTAAGCTATTTATATTGATATTTTATTACTTAAAAAGTTGTACAAGGTTCTTTTAATAAATACACGTTAAAAATAAGCTTATTCTATCTTATTCCTTTGAAATATTAAGAAAAATAGTTCAATTTTAAATCTATTTTTGGTATATTTGAAACTTAAAGATGTGGTTACATACTGTAACAGCTGTACTGAATTGTCTCTTAAGTTTGTAAAATGTTAAGTCATGTCTTTATTAGGTGTAAATTCTCTATTACAAATAATTTTTTTACTATACAACCTTAACAAGTTCATTGCCATTGAAGTTCAATAACCTTTATGGCACATACATGCTAATTTAGATTCATTTCATTGAGTACATTTTAAGGCCAAGGATTATTTCAAATTGTCATCCATCTAAAATTTAATGTCCACAGAATGAGTGTTACATATGAAAGTTGCTTTAAAATTTATAGAAATCTACAAATCTTTCACCATTCACTAAAAAGATCAAACTGTTATTACGTTTGTGGCATTATTTTCCGACAAGGTACTGTGATACTACTGCTCTTATGGCAATTTACAACTTTAAAATATTCGAGCCCATAGAGTCGCGGGTGTTATTTCATATAACTTCTGTGCTGAGGGTACTCGGAAATAAAACATCAGGTCCTAATATGCGTCTCACTATACCTCTGTATTGTAAGATCACCGAACAGGACCACATTCCTTAAATTCATTATTAAATAATGAGATAAACCATATGACTGATTTATGCTTATGTAAGCATTGTAGCTGGTGAAAGTAAATTGTATTTGTACTTATCAATATTCTGGGTCATGACCCATTTTATCTTAAATGTAAAAAGCAAAAGAGAAAATCATACCTTAAGCTACTTACAATTACATGTTATATAATTTTTTTACAAAGCACATAATGTAACTATAATGTTTAAGAAAACTAGATATTAATTGTACGAATCCATGTTTATTGCTGGGTAGCATGTTACTGTGTCAGAAAGCATTTTTTACACTACCTTTGTGATTAAACAAAAATAAGGAAATACTCCCAGTTAACATAATACACAAAAGTAACAAAGAAACATTATTTTATAGATCAATCAATGTTTTAAAGAACTTGTTCATTAGGGTATGATATTGTGGGGTGATATCCGCAAATCCACGCCAGAGCGAGTTTTTTGCGTGAGGGATGGGCATCTCATTCGATCCACCCTAGATCCTTGAAGAACACCAGCAGTTTAACATGTTCATTAACAGAAGCTATGTTATTGCAGATCACACCTCACCGTAAACTAATCCGCACACAATGGGTGACATTGAGGACACACATTTCGAGACCGGAGACTCCGGAGCCTCCGCCACCTTCCCCATGCAATGCTCGGCTCTACGCAAGAACGGATTTGTGATGCTCAAGGGACGGCCCTGCAAGATCGTTGAAATGTCCACCTCAAAGACTGGCAAACACGGTCACGCTAAAGTCCATCTCGTCGGTATTGATATATTTAATGGAAAGAAGTAAGTATAGTACAATTTTATGTTACTGTAACCTGCTTATATCATATATACATACATAACTTATTTTAGTTAAAAAGGTTTTAAGAGTTATTACAGCAGTCATAGTATTTTATATTAAAATAGTGGAGATTCTTAAGTATTGAAATTAATTTTCTACATTATGTAATCAAAGCTTTTCTTTTAATAATATTAAAAGCTTATGATTTAAATTGTAAAGAAATATGATTATTTTAAATCTCATTACTAATCCCATGATTAAAATGTCTGTTCAAAATTGATACCATTCTATTTACAAAGTATCCCTTTTATCATGATCTATTGCTTCTAACACATTTTATCACCAAGTTTAAATGATAAAAGATACTTAAAGTATGCAAAATTGAGTCTAAATTATTATTTTGTAAAATTAAACATATTATAATTATTATTACGAGCCTATAGAGTCGCGGGTATAATTTCTATTATTTCCGTGCTGCGGGTACTCGAAAATTAAATTCCAGTTTCTAATATGCGTCTCTCTTTACTATTGTGTATTGTGAGATCACCGAACAGAAATACATTTTTGTACTAACCCACATGATATAAATACTATGGTAAATGTTTTTTTAATAACACTGATGTTTTTTTTTAAACAAATCGTAACATTCTTCTTTAATTACTAAGACATTTTTTTACCACACACCACCACCTTGTAGAATCAATTCCGATGCATTACGACTTAGGATGCTTTAAGAAAAAAGCATATATATTTCCAAAAGGCTGACAACCCACTCCAGAGCAGTCAAGCTCCACGAGTGCTTATGGACAGTGTTGAACACTCCATCATGTATCTCAACTCATGGTTTGTCCCGTATGTTACAAAAAAAACAAAACTAACAAGACTGTTATTCTCCTTCAGATATGAAGATATCTGTCCCTCCACCCACAACATGGACGTGCCCCACGTGAAGCGTGAAGACTACCAATTGACCGACATCTCTGACGACGGCTACCTCACCCTCATGGCTGACAATGGGGACCTGCGCGAGGACCTCAAGATCCCTGATGGAGATCTGGGCACCCAGCTGCGCTCGGACTTCGACAGCGGCAAAGAGCTGCTGGTGAGTATTTGAGTCTTATTTCAAAGTCAAAGTCAAATATATTTTTATTTATCGCTGTATACTTAATTGTCATAGTATTAAACAATTATTACAACCGGATTGAAGGATGTTTTGAGAGAGAAGAACCGAAATTGATAGTTGCTCTTTTAAAATTAAAGTATACAATTGGAATGAGTTGGTAATACTCATACATTCATCCTATATATGACCATTTTAAATAATGTAACAGCTGATAATGAAATAAATAAACAGCTGGTGTGAATGAACTTGAAATATTACTATACCCTAAATGATACTTAATCACTGATCTATTTATGTTTAACTTTCATAGCCTAAAATGTTCACAAAGCAAAAATCTTGGTACACCGTGCTGTTGTATAACACACTCATATAATTTAGAGAAACGAATTAGTCCACATTTTAATATTCAATAATACTAAACAGGATAATTAGTTGTTTTGTAATATCTATATAAATTAACATATTCAATGTGTAGGTCTCAATCTCATTACCAGACTGTCATGTGGGTAGATATTAATTGTTTTGCAAAACATTTAACATTCATTTTAAGTAATGGTTGACTTTATTTAAACAATATACAACTATTGAGTAAGGTTTTGAGAGTACATTCTTGTCGAGTAAATACATTTTAAAGCTACTGTAAATAAAGCAACAAATAAATTATGAATAATAAATAATTAAAAAAAATTATAAGGATAATTGTAAATACATATTTAAAATCGAGTATAGAGTCTCCGACCCATGTCTTAGTGTGTTGGTGCTAAATACACTCGGACATCAATTTTCAGCCCTTTACCTGAGCTAATGCTTTTCATCATTAGCTATATGGACAGTTATGGTTTTGAAAACATTAACAATTATTAGTAAATTTTGTTAACAAGAAATCTTTATTTACCAGTTGATTACAAGAATTTTATCACAAAACTACCTTTTTTGATAAGAATTGATAAATTGTGTACATTATGTATTTTAAACAATATTTTATTGTATTGTTATTGTACAGTACAAGAGAAATGATGAAAAAAGAATTTAAAGCCATTAATTAATGACACAACTCATTGAAATTGTACAATTGTTATCACTCAAAAATTTGTTCAATATCTAGTGGTGGTGATAACCTGTGATTATTCATTTATATATATATTTTTTATTTTTTTACTCAACTGTTACTAAGAGCTTGTTATCTGAAAGTATGATATATTATAATCAAGACATTTGGAAGGTACAAAATATGAACAGTTTTTAAAAGCAGTATTACATATTTTTAATACAATATCTTTATATTCAATCTTAATTAAAAATTAAGCTTCCACAAATTTTTATATGGAAAATTTTAATTTTTTTGTACTTACACTTAAAGTTATATTTTATGTGTAATTATGAAGAACTGAAGTTATTATTATTATAAGTTAAATTCATACTTTCTAATTTTTTATATATGCTGTTTTTTTCTGGATGAATATTAATAATGTGTAATTTGTTTATTTCCAGTGCACTGTGCTCAAGTCTTGCGGTGAGGAGTGCGTGATTGCGGTGAAGGCGAACACAGCTCTCGACAAATAAACCAACACAGCATTTATAGGGATTATAACATATAATTTTTTACAATCAACAACTCTTACATACATGTAAAACATAATATTATGTATAATTTAACATAGAAATACGCGGTCCGACGCGCCTGCCAACCGATGCGATCAACATTTGCCTAAACTTTGCTTAAAACAGACTTCTGTGCTCAGAACTGGCGCGCTTGTTATGAGCTCGATACGAAGCGAGCCAGTTGTGGGCGCCGGCGGCGCTCGGGAACTTCACGTTTGTTTTGTTTTGTTTGGTCTCTCGCTTAACGTACACGTTACGTTGATATCCCGTGGATATTATTGTTTATAGCTGTTTAATCTTACGGAAGAATAGACGCAAACTTGAAGTTATTACCATACTTTAATGCTAAATTAATATACATAAAGGTGAAAAGAGAAAATCCAAAAAAATAGAAATAAAGAAAATTATCGAATGTGGTGTGTGATTGATTGACCGGTCCCCCGCCGCGCGCCGCTCCCCGCGCATGCGCAACGCGCACTACGCAGTTCCGACCGCTCGGTCGCTCCTTCAGCGAAGACTGAAACGCATTTTTAGATTTGCAAATAGTTTTGTACGTAGCTAAGCTCGGCCCTCCCCCGTCGGCGGCTGCGGCGGGCGACACTAGCGTATTCCATCTCATGTCAAAGACGAAATTAATGTAAGAATGTAAGGTAAGGCCCTATGAGAGATATTTTTTTATTGCATTCAATTTCATGGCATTGTAGTCGAATCCGTTACGGTAACGGACCATTCACAGATTTCAGCGAACTGTACATTCTGACGAAATTGCATAATCGTTATTGTTGGTTATTTTTTATATTAGCAGCTTGTAATCAGGTTTTTTTAATAAATTCCTCTAAAGTATTCGTTTGAACATCGCGTGGTGTGAAATAAAATACTTTAGTCCGAAACGATACTTTTTTTGGGAACTGATTCTCGTTATCCTGTTGTGAGTATGAAGTATTGTTTGCATCAATTAAAATTGTACCGTTTTGTAGAAAACGGTATTTTATGTGCACATGGTCAAAGGTAAGGTATACACTGACAGAATGATTTATACCGACGTGAAGACCATGTGCGTAAAAAAAAGTGCATTGATTTAAATTAATTATTATTTACAACGGGCGCGGGAATGTTCTAATATCTGTGCGACGGTGTTTAGTACTATGGGTTCGTATATACGTAAGAATATAGTTCATTAATAATCATTCTGCAATTTTCTACGTGTTGTTTTTGTCGATGTCAAACAATACCGAATTACATAGTAACGCTGAATGTGAACGCAGTAATAATTCATAAGTATTTAACAGTCTGTCGAATTAAATCTGTACAAAATGAACACCGTGCGTTGTGATTACTTACTTTTTAGTTTTTGTTTTTTTTGCCCTGACACATAGTTCTAGTAACTAAATATATTAGTACCATCTTTATTAAAATATGGCCTATGACACGAATATATTTATATTGGTAAAATAATAAAATATGATTCACTACTGCCAGAGATTGAATTGTACAAAAAACAAACCCAACAAGTTCACCTGTTTAAAAATTATAATCTGATGCTGACGTTTTGGAGTCTTCATATGCAGTATTATGATTGGTGAGACTACACTAAATATAGGTAAAATAAGTAAGTATGTATGTCATTACAGATATAAATCTTATACATTTAGAAAAAATACAAATAATTGGCAGTCACTTGTAAACTAGTGCTCATTTTTCAAACAAGGAGTAGCAAATATATATTTTAGCATTAAAAATTTACAATGACATCTCAAAAGCTTCTGAACTGAAGAAACAATAATTATTATTAAGCAAATTATTTCCAGTCCTAAAGTGGTTAAAATTCAAACAGTGATAATAACATTAAAGATCATCAAAAATTACTTATATAAAGACCAACGATATTTGATATGTTTTAATTAATGGTCTGAGATCCCAGGGCCACCAGACGTCACGTATTTTCTAATGAGCGAAATGTGGACGATTGATTAGCGTTAGTATGTACTAAGAACGTATGCCTACCTGCTAGCTTGCTCAGACGGCCTATTTTCAGGTATCGGGTAAACAAGGTATATAAAAACATTATCTAACTCACGTAAATTCTAATGGCTGATTTTCACATAAATTTTAGGCAATACCCTCATAAATAAGTCGCCAATATTGGCAGACACTCCGTCGGCCGTATTGCTTAACAGACTCTTTAAAGCTCCCCAAATAATCACTTAGCCATTTTTTTCCAAACTATAAGAGCTATACTGTTGAAACTTGGTAGGGAGATGTATTCTGTGAACCGCATTAAGATTTTGATGCAAATAATAAATAATGGGGGCTCCCCATACTTCTCAATTTTTTTTCATCAAACAAATACGTGAGGGGTATACATGAATAGGTCTTCAAAAAGTGATGTGGAGGTTTAAAAAATGAAATGTTGAAACGGCGCTTTGCAAAACGGCCCTATTTTGGAAAACTGCTAGCCGTAATGTAATACAGCGGAATAAACAATCCGCCTGCGACATATTATATTATATATACGTTTGTTATTCTTTCTTTCTAGTTTGGAAAAAAATGGCTAAGTGATTATTTCGGGAACCTTTAAGCGTCTGTTAAGCAATACGGCCGACGGAAAGTGTCTGTCAGTATTGGCGACTTATTTGTGAGGGTATTGTCTAAAATATATGTGAAAATCAGCCATTAGAATTTACGTGAGATAGATAATGTTTTTATGTACTTGATTACCTGATACCTGAAAATTGGCCGTCTGAGCAAGCCAGCAGGTAGGCATACGTTCTTAGTACATACTGACACTACTCAATCGTCCACATTTCGTTCGTTAGAAAATACGTGACGTTTGGTGGCCACACAAATACAATTTTGTGTCGTTTTACACTACAACCACTACAAGTCAAAACTAAAGAGAAGAGATAAATGATAAAACCAATGAACAATCAAGAAAAAAAGATAGTTGTGTCAGTTGCGTGTGTTACATACCTACAAATAAACAAGACCTAAAGGATGTTTTGCGTCTTCAAAAATTTGCGATTATATCATTGACTAACTGACCCGTTTCCAATTCGTGGGGCGTAATGTTAATTATCCTTTTTTTATTTTTATAACTTAATAATAAAAGTAGGACATAATATTATGCTGTCGTTAACTTCTTTGTTAGCATGTTCAAGCTCCACATATTTTCTCTAGAACTCATAATTAAAGGTATCTTTCATAGTAAAGGCAGCGTTCGTAAGAAAAGCTTTTCTTATCGCGCGTTGTGAAAGGGGGCTAGGCGGAAAAAATTCTTACGAAAAGTTGTCACGACGTAAGCTATTGTAAGCTGTGCGGCGTGCGCATGTTTCTCTGTCTGTCTGTCTGTCTCTCTTATAGAAAGCAAGCCAGATAATTTCATTTATCTTTCATCCGACCAACCATCCACCCGAGTTGGTTTTTCGGTTTTTTATAAAGCCTATGACACTCAATAATAATATAGCGTTCTATTGGTGAAAGAATTTTTAAAATCGGTTCAGTAGAACCCGAGATTACCCCTTACAATTTAACAAACACACAAACTTTACTTCTTTATAATAATAGATTAAAACAAATTCATTGTATATACCCAAACCAACGTAGAATTACAGTTGGTTATACAGTAGCGCCTTTTCTGCTGAATCATCAATCAACCTTGTATAGTAACCGTCAAAAATGTTTAGCGATTGACGAGAATAGCTGCCCATCGGTAGAATCGCGCTCGTTGGTGCGAGAAAGACAACACGACTTAGGCAACCAATCAACGGTCGCGCACTCGACGATGACGCGCCCCTCGCGCCGCACCGCTACCTCGATACCTTATTTTTGACTTCTGCGCAGGTTTTGTTCACCGCTAAAGAAAATTTACGGATACTATACCAGTATCAAACTCACCAAACCAAACAAACCAGTATCAAATTAAAATAAGTGTTAATTTTAATAAAGGTTCTGTATGTATGCCAGGCACATTTCTATATACTATTACATAGTAAAAGTAGAAACTGCGGAAAGCAGATACAACTAAGACAACTTTTACCATTTTATTCAGTACTAGCTGAGTCCCGCGTTTTTACTTGCGGAATTCTCAGGAAGTGAAACGGCAACATTTTTTTTTTTCTAAAATTGCAACATTACTTTATTCCTCTTAAAAAAAATTCTCATCAATAATAATAAATGTTTATATATATTACCTATACAATTCTTTATTCATATGGATGTGGAAAAAGCTGATACATTAATAATACAAAAAGACTCGTCTACATGCACAGATTAATAAATGTTCATAAAATTACCATGTAGAAAGGAGTACACAATGAGAACTGGAAAAAAGGATATGACTATATATACTTTAGCTATACTTTAAAGTGGAGAAAAAAATTAAATATCAGATAAATAAATCTTTATTTAGAGAGGCCAATTAAATCTATTGCAACAAGAAAGCTTATACCTTCCTTGGTTAATTATAGTTAATTGTAGTAAAATAAAACATGTTATAAACAATTTCTTAATTTTAAAATACGTTTCCTACTTTCAATACAAATAATAAAATATAAATGCAATAATGAAATGGATACAATTTGGGTAAACAATTAACTATTTTTATTGTAATATACGACTTTTTAAAATTTTATGACATCTTTCTGTAGCATAAAACTTCCTTAATTATTGTAAATAGTTTTAAAAAGAAAATAATTGTATATGTTATTTAATTTATGACATAGTACAGCCAAATTGAAGACACTTATATACAGATATTGTTACAGAGTTCAAACAATAAGGATTATATAATAAGCACCATGTTGGATGCATACAAACAATATTAGTTCACTAAATTTTTACATAATCATAATAATAGTTCCTTCTTGAACTTCTATCATCGTTGTTAGTTTAAACCCAAAATCTCCAAATCATCTGAAATAGAAATAGGAAAATAAATTATATTATTTTTGTATTTGTAAAATAAATTAATAATTTAATTGTTTATTTTCAATGATGATGATGTATATTGAACACTTCTGGCTTTATAATCTCGAGTGACCAAGACATATTATATATGTTATTTATTGAGGTTGTCCAATATTTGAATTAAGCAGCAGATTTTGATCTTTCTTATCGAGTTATCTTAAATGGTAAATTAAGTATGTTATCAAATATGAGCGCATCTCGCCCCCAAACTTAAAAGTGTGGCGAGGTTTTTATGTAAATTTATACTTGTATCTATTGTTGATTAAGAAAGAAAGAAAGTTATGGAACTTTGGAAACTAACAAAAAAATCGGTTCGAACATAATTTCATCACATTGTTGTTGAAACATAAACCAAAAAGTTTCTATTTTTATTCATTCAAAAACTAACAAAGCCAGTCAATATAAACGTTAATAGTGTTCAGAGTAGAACTCCTTAACCTAGACACCAGTGTATAAAAAAAAAATGTCTGATTTAATGAACAGTATGAACTATAACTACGTGGACCAGAAAAGCTAACGATAGGGAAGAATGGAGGCAGCTAGAGGAGGCCTTTGCCAATAGGCAAACAGACTGTGCGATGGCAATCTAAATTAAACTTTATTTTATTTTTTAGTTGTAATTTAAAAATCTGTAAGCATTATCTGAATAAAGTCTATTATTATTATTATTATTGGTATATATATTTATTTCTCAGCCTTTTTTTTTTTTTTTTGGCTGGTATTAGCCGTAACTACGGGCTGTGTGCCAAGTAGGTACGGTGGGGGGGATTGTGGATATTTTAATTTTCCTCTAGCTGCAAGAACTTTCTTACTATTCTGCATGTGTTCAGAATAGCTGCTTTTTGTAGGATGATGTAAGTATTTTTATTTAAATTAATAAGTTTTAGGCTATTGTGGATGTTGTAAGGGATAACTCCAGTAGTTGTATTATTATTATTATTATTATGAACTATCTATGTCTGACCGTGTTCGGCGTCTCATTCGGCGCGCGTGACCTGGCGACGCTGCAGCAGCGCCTCGGCCAGGTCGTGCTGCAGGGCCGCCTTCTGCCGCGCCACGTTCGCCGGCACCGTCGACCGCAGACCGTTCACTATGTCCTTCGTTTTACCTAACACATTTTTATTTAATTATAATCCTTATATATATAAATTACGTGTTTTTACGCGATTGACAATTGACAAATTTGCTCACTGCAGTTTGATGGTTTACATCCCGGTATTGCCCCGGGAACGGAAACCGCGGGATACGGCTAGTACAGTATAATACTTCATGTTTTAAATTATTTTTAAAGGAGTGCTATCTAGTCTACCAAAGTAGACCTTGTTATGGGAAGTAAAGCAAATAATAATAAATTAGATAAATTACATATAGATACTTTTTAAATATATTATATGTACCTACATGTCATACAAACACGCTAACCCCAGCAAACTGAAACTCTTTTTTCCAAAAAAGAGTATCCTAAGTTCATCATCACTCAAGATAATATCTGTTACGAATTTTATATAAATCAGTCCAGTAGTTTCATAGCTTATTTAATTCAAACATCACATAAAATGTTCCTCCTTCATTATAGTATAGATAACCATGTTATCTATACTATGACCTCAAATTGGAATTTTATAATAAACAAAATAGTTATAATGACTTACCAAAATAAATATCATTTAATGTGTTTCTGATTTTGTTCTCCATGTCCTCGACCATGCGTCCGATGTTAGCAATATGAGGTGTCACATCACTGACTGCTGTATCTTGCTCAGCCTATAAAAAAATAGCAAAATAAACTTAACATTACAAATAAAAAATGTTTCTGTTATTGTTGGCTTCATTAGTTTTTTCTTTCAATTCAGTAACTATCGATTCTTCTCTGTAAGAAATGCTCTGTGAGCCAGTTGAGAATAATCATTTAGTAACATGATGAAAAAAAGAAAGTTATATTTGACTCTCGCCGGAATGCAGAAACGCAACTTAAATTTAATTACAACTTAAACCGGTCCCATTTGACAGTTCGCCATACAAGTCTGTCAAAATTAAAGAGTCTTCAGGAATGCTTAAATTTAATTTGTGTATGAGTATTTGGCTGTCTGACTATAACTTAAGTATGCATGCATATATACCCAACACACAATTTTTTTTAAGAAAATAAACTTTTTAATCATCAACTTAACATTATTTTATTTGAATAGCTTAAATTTTAAGTCAATTTAAGTGTATTTGCACTTTTAAAGATAAAAAAAATATTTTTTTAATGTACTTTAAAAACTGAACTATGTAGTTATAAACCTTAGTTATATTATTTATTTATAGGTATGATACAAATAAAATTAGTGAAGTAGTTGTAGATTTCTTGCTTGTTTTATTTCTCATAAAAATGTCAATAGGGTAAGCATAACACAAACCTGTCTTGTAAGACTGCCACCGAGGTTCATAGTTCCACTTCCTTCCTTATTTGTTTGCAGCCAGAGCATGGCTGTAGATGTTAGCTTATAATGAGCATTGCGACCTGAACTCTTCTCGACAACCTCTACAACATGGATTGAGTCCCAACATCCTTTGATTTTTTGAGATCCATCACCTGCTTTCTTGATTAGAATAACGCCTGGAAATTGTACGGTAAATGCTATCAAACAATAAAATAATAAACTGTTTTAATCTAAGCAAGTAAGTTTTAATAGATTAGTCATACACAAATTTTGTAGATAATGGTATAGATATGGATTTATTTATTTTTAATAGAGGAACTACATTGAAAAAATATTTATAAATATGGAGATTCTTCATCACAAAATGAGTACCACTAACCTTTGATGGTGAGCAATAAGGTTAGCGCCCTTTCACAACAAATTAATTTAAAAAAACAAATAGGCTAGACAAATAGAACTTACAGTAGTATATTCATTTTAAAATAGTAATTAATTTTGTCAACATTTAAGATTGTAATAAGCTAATTTGAACGAACAACTTTATTATTATATTATATTTTAAATAAATGACAATCTGACCTGCAAAACCATGATCCATGTCCCAAAGGTACACAGAACTAACACCACCCTCAAAGTACATCTCTCTATACTGGTCGAATGCATGATTTGCTTCGATCTCTAACTTCCTTAATCTCTCAGAGGGCATGGACCCATCTTCAAGTGGCGGGTCGTACGAGTTCGACCACGGTGAGCGATAGGAATCCCCGTCACGATTGTAATCACACAGTAAATAATCCTTTCCGTTACTTCTGTCTTGAGCAATTTTTAACGGTTGATCCACGGACGATAGCAGGTCCTCGCACAAACTCGGAACTAGGTCGATTAGATCTGTTAAATTCTTCTCTATCTGTTGGGGCGGTAACCTCCGCATCAAGTCCAAAGCACAGTCCATCTGTTGTTCTGTCTGAAATCAAATACGATTTGGAAATAAATAAAACACTCTAGTATTAGTCATCAAAACAATTATGCCTTTAAGTGTTAGTCACTTTGAAAATATTAAAAGCTTTTAAAAAATTCACGGTTTACCATTTTTCAGATCAGATATACAATACGGATATTAATTTAGATTAAATGAAACAGGAAATCCGAAATACAGAACTTTTTGGGATTAACAAGGGCAGTGCACCGATTTGACAATTGGATGCAGATTTAAGATTTGACATATCAATGACCACTTCACAGATAAAAACATTTGATGATTTCATTTGACACAGATAGATACTTTCGAAGTATATTGAATTAATGTGAATATTTTAATTTTTGTTAACTTAAACTTAGAGTTTTTCCAAATATATTTGTATTTTGGATGTTTTGCAAGTAGCATATGTATTGAGATCACAATCAATAAGGCCACAAGCTTGGTGTGCAGATTGCGATTCCTGTTTGCTATTCTCATTCTATTGGTTGTTTTTTTTAGGTCCAAAGTATTCTTCTTGTTCTTCTACGTCGTAACCTCATGGCTGAGGGTCGTGACCACCATAAGCAGCTCTGCAGGTCAGGGCTCTCCAGTATAAAGAGTCCAGTAGGTCCAAAGATAAAGAAATCTATATGTTTCGACTTCATTTTGATCTATTATATAAACGGCTATATGGTTACTTCACCAATAACTTTCATTGGTTGGTTTAAGTTTTAATAAATACATGAATCAAAATCCAATTTAATTAGTTCCATTTTCGATTTATCTATAGTAACAAAGTCTAAGAAAATTTTTCTATCTATGTCAAAAATTCAGAACTATGAAATTGCTTCTGTTTGACACTTTTGTCAGTTCAATGTTGTTGTGTCAAACTTTTGTTGATACTACTTTTCGTTTTTAATAGGTATTGTATATTAATTTCTTTATTAAACTTCTATGAATAAATGTTATATTGTACTAAGAATACGTTTTGTGTCGTTTATAAGTTTTTACGCTTGTCACTATTATCTTTGTTGTTTTTTATGTGATTCATGTTACGGGAATGTTATCCGCGATATTACACCTCAGCGGCTATTATACTCGCCCAAACGGGATTCAAATCTCATTACTATACAATCCTAAAAGAATACAATTAATGTACCGAGTGAATATTCAAGAATAAATAATATAATAAAATAGGTTATACTTAATTCATTTGTTAGTTCTGATACAAAGAATATATGCATTTTGTAAAGTTGAAAATCTTTTAAATTTGGGTCTGTAACCCAGATTTTATACTACAACTGACAATTTGAATGATTATTCATTTTATAAAACGTGTAAGAAAATAATCAGGAAAATCATATTAACACATTTTGTCAAGAAATAGGTAAACATATAAGTTTTATAATTATTGAAAGGTTTATTTTTCAATGAAAAGGATTTTTTTACAATTACAGTTATAATTTCAAACATTAGATGTCATTTATAGTATAATAATAATCATATAATGTATATAACATACTATTATTATTACTATTTAAATTTTTGCATATGTTCATATTATGTTACTATATGTAATAAAGAATTTACAAATAAATAACTACTACTAGTAGTGGTAGTAGTAGTAGTAATAGTAGCTGGCTGGTTTTCACAACTCAACTACCGATGTATTCAGTATTAATCTATTTCTCATGTAATAAATGTCTATTAAAGTTTTATAAAAAAATTTCAGTTGTAATACCCCAACAACAATGCCGACTCAACTAGTGGGGCAGGATAATCATGCGAACGATGTGCGAGTGAAAACAGTGTACAGTGGTGACGTGATGATCACTTACATCAACCACAACATCACCCTGGAGGAATTTACTCATGAGATGACTGCTATATGCCGGTTCCCACCAGATCAGGTATATATTATGTTTGAAACAGTTGTAGTAGTTGAAGAATAGGTAACAAAAACAGTGAAACAATAACCCAAACTGTTATAAGTGTCATTGTATTTTTATTCAGGAAAGGGATATAGTAGGCAATATACAATTTAAAATTTTTGTATTAAAATATGTTTTATTATAATAAGCCCTAATTTTGCCTAATTTTGGTGGATGCTAAGGAATCAATTATTGTCAATGTCATCATTGGTGGTTGACTTAAGCTTAGTTGTTTAAAATAAGGGTTATCTCATCTACAGGAAATTTGCATATACATAGTAATAATTATGATTAGAGGAACACATTTGCTTACCTTTCAAACTATGCCAAACTAAAAACCATCAGACAACCCTTTTGGTATTTTACAATATTCCAATTACATTTATTAATAATATGCAAAATATTGTTAAGACTTATGTCGGCTAGCATATGTTACAGCAATTTCTGCATTTTGTTAATTTAGTTTATTAAGCAGCTTTACAATAGAACTATCAAGAAAATGTCAACTTGCAGGTGTTCACTATGAAATGGGTGGATGAAGAAGGTGATCCGTGCACAATATCTACACAGTTGGAGCTGGACGAGGCTTTGCGGTTGTATGAGCTGAATCGGGACTCCGAGTTAACAGTTCACGGTGAGTTTGCATGTCTTGTAATTACCAAACAGTGGAACCGCCATACCATACTTTCCTCGATTCTATTTTATTTTATTTGAAAAATCCAATCATAGTTATAATGATAATACATGTGATTTACAAATACAACAATTTCTTAAACGATAATTGTTCAATATCTTGAAACAAATTTGGACATTTTTATACATAGAAAAATAGGACAGACATCAGCAGTAAGTCTCATTATAACAAGTAGGTATTCTAGCTAGAAAATTGTGCAATACCTGTATTTTTAACAACTTGTATTGCAAATAGAAATATCTTGTGTAATATGGTAGTAAATAAATGAGCAAAATTTTTGACACAATTTTTTTAAATTTAGTCTTAAATAAATACAAATTTGAAAAGAAATATGCAAGAGACCATTTTAATGGTGCACAATTATTGTCTTACAAAATTGTTTGAAACTTTTAGGCTACAATGTTTAAAGTAATTATGGTTCTTTTCACAAACATTATGTCATTTGAACAAATGTATGCCTTATAATTTTACAGTTTAAGTATCATTAAGTTAAATGGCTATACAGTTTTTTGTTTGTAGACTCAATCAAGTAAAAACAAGAACATTACATTTATTTTATTAATAACTTTTTGTATGTATATGTAATTTATTCCGTTATATAGTTGCCATAACACAAGCTTCGGCTTAGCTTGGAACTAGATGGCGCTGTGTATAAATTTCTTGAAAATATTTATTTATTAATTTAACTTTTTGTCACGACTTTATCCATATTGAACAATCAGTAAATTTGTCTAAACTATAACTTATACAATATGAATCACTTGATAACAGCTGTATCGATTTCGATATTTATTTTCTAAGAATATTCCATGATGTACGAGAATGTTTTTTTTTATTTAGAGAAAGAAAACGATAGGTGTAGTTTATATGGTTTAAGGTAGGACAAGAACGTGAACGAAGTCGCGTGTTTCTAGCTTATTTCTTTATAACAGGAGAATACTACGTCTATTTACCTTTCAACACTCTAGATCTAAAATATAAAGGTTTTGTTCTATTCTGTTAGTATCTGCAAATTTAAAAGTGAAGAATGTTGAATGTTGTAAGGTTATTGGTAACCTAATTTGTGCCTAGATGGCGCTGTGTTATAAAGATGTACTAAGGGCTGTTGTTAAAGTTAATTTGGTAAAGGCTGCCTTAAACTTTCTAGGTAGAATACTAGTTAAACCACACTATAAAGATCATAGAGTTACGAAATTCTTTACGATACCTTATAAATACATTTTTGATTATCGTTATTGAGTTTATGAAGTTTAATATAAATCTTACCCTAAATACGATTTTCATGACCTTAGATAAAATTTCTAAATGCATAATATAAAAAATATCTTATTTAATTTCTTTATGAAACTAAAATTATTTGTATGCAATGCATAAAAAACTTACTAGTTTCAAATAATCATTAGGTATGGATAGGAGTATAAGTTATGATAATTTGAATAGCAAAGTAATTTATTTAAGAAATATAACAATACAAATCAACGTTTAAGTTATCCTTCATACCAATATTAACTGCACAAGAGTTTGTGAGAATGTATTTTAGTGTGTACTCTATTACGCAAAAACAACATAATAGATTTGGCTGAAGTACGACATACAGCGGCTAATTGTTACATATAGAGACTCATGCCTATTGTTAATAAATAATGAATAAATAAATAATAAATATTTTCAGGACATTTATACACAGCGCCATCTAGTTCCAAGCTAAGCCGAAGCTTGTGTTATGGCAACTAGATAACGGAATAAATTACATATACATTACTTTTCTTTTGTAAATACATACATACAATACATAGCAACACCCAGACCCCAGAAATATACAAATGTAAATTACAAATATATTTTTCCGGTGTGGGAATCGAACCCACGACCCTTCGCGCAGAATGCAGGTGTATTACCTACTGCGCCAAGCGGTCGTCATATCAATAATAATTTGTTAAAAAAATTCTAGGTTTCATTCACGTAAATAGTATCAAAACGTTTTGTCCAATTTGTCTTCTTCATGGAACGACCCCATTGAAACAAAAGTCGAAACGAATTCCCAACCTCCGTCCTTCGCGAAAACACGAACGAAATGAGAATTGTGATTTGATACTATGTATACATTATCATAAATGAATAATTTATTAGCTAAACTTGTCCATAAGTTTTGCTCGTCTGAAAATATTGACGTATCAAAATGCGTATGAATTTCGTTGGTTGAGAGATAGTGGTCTTGTTTTATTCTTACTAATATTATAAAGGGGAAAGTAACTGTCTGTGTACCAAACTGATGAAACGATTTGGATGAACTTGGTTAAGAAGATTGAAGAGGTAAGGATGGCTGTTTATCGCGATTTTGTATGTTTGTACAAAAATATGTTATTGTTCAGAAACATAAACCTATATAGGTACACACTTATTTATTAAAAACCTTTTATGTAAAATTTATGATTTTCTGTACTCGTATATGAAGTTGAAAAGATCGTACAAGAGATAATCTCTTTCAAACAACGTATGACTCGTTATTAAAAATAAAAACAGTACACATAATAGGAGTACCAATTCCTCTGAGAGCATTGCGAGCAGCCAATGTGACATTGGAAGCATTTAACGTGAATACATCTATTTTCAGCTGTTTACCCATCCGAATGTAGATTTTCGCTATAAAATCCTTATCTGCCCGCATTGCGAATCCAGTCGACCGCCATTTCCATATTGAGATTGGTATTCAGTCCGTGTTCCTGCGTTTTTTACCAATCACGTGTCTACAGTACCCACTACCCAGTCACGTACATTACATTCGGCTACTAATAACTTTGTGCCCGTAGATTGTTTCTCTCCAAGTCTTATCTGTCGCGATACCCAGCCGCAGTCTCCCGTAAATAGCTATTGTGCGGAATACGCTCGTACGTGTACACATTCCAGCACAGGATATTGCATAGGGGTTTCCTGTTCGATTCGTGCGAGAGTACATCAGGATTTAGCGCTGCAAAGTTGCCGTTCGCAACCGAGCAAATAAAACGGGAACGCGCCAAACTCGTGTACAAACAGAGGAGGAGAAACTTGCTCTAATAATGTACAAACATTGCGGAACACTTTGGCGGGTGGCGAGCTCGCCCGACGACGCTGCCACAGCACCCGTAATTAGGGATATTTTAATTAACTTGAACGTTATGAAAGCCGATTTGGAATCCTATTTGTGTTAATTGAATCCGCGGCCGTGTGAGGCCATTGTTTGATATTCGTTAATACGGCCGCCCTGCTTGTTTATTAATTGCTTTTCTGTCGCCGACTGGTGATGGCTTAAAAGTATTTATTGTTGCCGGATTACGGGCGGGGTGTCGAATTAATTGCTTTCGTTTTGCCTTAATACGTCCATTGATGGAAGTGATATTAATAGCTTGTCGTAATCGTATCGTATCTGTATTGATCTTTTGTTGTAGTTCTATTTTAATCAAACACAATTTTCATATAGAAGCGAAAGTTAGTTGAATTTGAATATGTAGTATGAAGTGATGTGCGTTTAACTTGCTAATTACAGTGTACCTTTGTGGAAGTTTCTCGTGTTTCAATTCAAAGCTGCGTTGCTCTTTACTATCACCTATTCATGCTTAAGCGTCGTATTGTTGCGAATAATTGTATGATTATCAAGAGTATTATGAATTAGGCAATGGTGTTTTTTAGGTGATGAAGATAAATGGAGGAGGAGAGTTACATTCGCTAAGTTGTGTGGTGGTAGGATCTTTGAAAAAAGAGAAATATTGTTTCAGATCTATACGTAGTATGTACCGTTATGCCAAATTAAAATTACGATACAATTTTAAACTTTAATCGGCTTACCATAGATTCGATATGTTAATTAACAAACTGACTTAGCTAAGAAACAAAATCAGCTGAGTTTTAAAGCGAATATTTTTCACATTTATGTGTAATTGGTGTATTATTGTAGTAGGTATGTAGTTCATTAAGCTTATACAAAATTAGCTCGTCGGAAGGAAGCATTATGGGATATAAAAATCTCACCGGGGTAGACGATATCTTCAACATACATATATACAATAATGTGAATGAAATAAATGTAATGTATGTGACGGGATATGAGAATTTATGGCATTCATCGCGGATGTCTAAGGTCGTCTAGTCTATGAGGAACCGACCATCCTGTTGTACGTACATCTATATTCTATACGATATCTATATAAAGATGAAATATTTGAATGTCCATTTCATCTGCATATGAAAGAATTGGAAGCTATGTTTGATAGCTGTCGGTCTAATTTTTTTTTCACTTTTACCTCTGACTAGTATGGATGTTAAGTAAAATAGAGAAGGTATATAAAAAAGGTAAAGAGTAGGATACACGCCCAGTTTTTTTTAAACAAGACCACCTCTTTTTTATAATTATTATGTATTATTTTAAAATTCATCGGTGATTGAGCAATGGCTTGGTATTCTCTAGGCTTAATATAAGTTCACCTACTATTATTTTATTCTATCTAATAAAAATATAAGAATATTAGTAGTAAGAATTCCTTCCCGTAGTAATATTAGTAGTTAAAATTGCATCAAATACCAGTTGGTATAAACATTAATTCAGTGAAGTAAATGTTTATAGAGTTGTAGCGTCAGGTACGAATAGGCCGTATTCCTCAGGCTTTATGCGGTATGAGAGGGATTTTCGTGTGTACTAGTCTAGCTTAGAGGCCGTGTACGTTTTATGGCCTATTGTTTGTTGCCTATGGTTATTTTGTACTAGCTTTAACCCGCCTGATCTATTTAAATTAATATCGGAAGTAAAAAGTTGCCTATGTTCATTGGGATAGCTCCAAAAATAAGTAGCTTAGTTAGTAGCTTAGTAGTTTTTGCGTGAAAGCGTAATAAATATTTCGACTGTAACATTTGTAATAATAGTAAGAATGGACAGGGTTTTGTAGTAACTACTTTAAAGAAAGAAGTTTCAATTCGGTACAATAATATAATATCTTCAATATTCATACCTCATAGGTAAAAATGCTACACTTTGTATAATACTACTAGCCGTTCCCCGCAGTTTTACCCGCGTAGTTCTCGTTCCCGGGGCAATACTGCACATGGTGTGCGAATTTTATTATAATCGGTTAAGTGGTTTAGGAGTCCATTGAGTACAAACATTGTGACACGAGATTTATATATATTAAGTTGTGAAAGGTGTATATAAATTCTTATGTTAAATATCTACGATATTTTCCTAAATGTAGTTGGTATAAATTGTGAAAGTTAATGCATTAAAAGTTGTAGTTTGGCATCAGGTACGGATAGGGCGTATTCGTCAGGCTTTGTGCGACGTGCGAGGGATTTTCGTGTTCACTAGTTGAGCTCACAGGTCGTGGACACGATACGTTTTATAGCCGCTCGTTTATCCAAAACTTGACAAACTTTTTTTTCTATTATAATAAGAATAAAAGTCTAAAATCATTAATGCCAATAACGCTCATGATAATACGCTCAAAAAAATAAAACTAAAGGATTACTCGGCAATATTAGTATAATAGTTATATTTAAGTATTATTTATTAACATTTGAGTATTGATGGAACTGTTTTATGGTTAGATTGATGTTTAATACTTAAAGACGGGGTAATTAATCCTCAGAAACGAATATTAGGTATTGTTATTCTAATTGTTATGCCTGCTAGCTTTTGCCCGTGACGTCGCTAGATTTTATAATATATTTATCTTTATAAATAACGAACTGAAAATGGAATCGATCAGTGGCTTCTTTCGTGTTAAACTAATTTTCACATCTTTAAGCTTAAAAACTTTAGTTCTATGTAATTTAAGTATTTCGAAAATCAAAGTTCAAAAATGGAATATATTGTTATTCTAATGAATCTGTCACGCGTAACGGCGAAATTTAATCGGTTCGGATACAATTTAGTGGAATAATATGAAAATATGACACAACAGCAGCTGGCGAGCGGTGGGCATTGGGCAGGCGATGACATCGGGCCCTGATTGAACCAATTAATAACGGCTTCCGCGAACCCGACGTTATTTTAAATGTTAGTGTTTATTTATTGAAGCTCACAAATGTTCATAGAACGGAGAGAATGGTGTAGTATGGAGATAGGAATTGCGATACGGAATTTCGGTTTGGCTTAACTTTCTATATGTAGTGTATGTGTATAAATGTATATGTGTATAAATGTAAATCTAATGTAATTTAAAGTAAATCTATAAATGGAAAGTTGCCTAAAGAAAACCGCGCTTATTGTCGTCTGCTAGTGAATAAATAGAGTGGTGTTCTAAATATATTTTTTAGATTTAAAAGTATTACAGATACACTTGAAGCGATTGCTACTAATACGCGAAGTTCTGAATCGCGTTGTTGGTATTTTTTCGAGACCTGGCTTATGTTAAAGTGCTTGAGTTCAAACTATTGGGACTTAAAGGTTGTGTGGTTGAGGATCCTCTTTTTGGTTCAGAGGCTTTACTTTCCCTTCGTCTGCAGACTAGCGATCAACTGTTAACAGCGTAAAAATTATTCTGCCTTTTAACTTGAAGCGAAGATGAAGATGCAATTTTGAAAATTTTGGTAGGTATACCAAAATTTTCAAAATTGCATCTTAAATTTATAGATCGTACCTCTCAGCCCCTAAAGTCAGTAAATAAAATCAGTAAAATAAACAAGATTTAAGCTATTTGATAAAAAACAGCTAATTCCTAATAAACATTTATCGTTGGCTACACGGAAACAACCGTTCTTGTTCTGGTCAACTGGCCCTCGACATAGTCTTTATTTAGAGTTTTTGTCGCACAACGACACTGTTACCGGCGCGGGCGTGCTATAAAACTACTCTAGCCGAACTGTAATCGCCTCTCCTCGCACTACATTTCAACTATTAACTAGATTATTATGTAGCGTTTCGTTGTACAGTTCATTGTTCTCGTATTGTTTCAATCGCCGGGACCGTGACGCTTAATTGCCGCTCATGAGACGCAGTCGCCGACTGGCTAACGAGTAACAGGCAGTAACCAGTGTCTTGGTGAAAATCTATGCGCGCACGCGTGTTTTTCGCGCCAGCGGCCCCGGCCACGGTGACAATCGTCAATCGGCATTACGAAATGTTCGCGGCGGCGCAGTGAACGTATTTTACGTGTTATGTGAACGAAAATGGAAGCGTTGACCTCGGTGCGGCGGGCCGCCGGCGCAGACGCAACCGGCGAGGTGGTTCTGTGTTTGTTTTTATTATCTGCGCACGAGATGGCTTTCGGATAAACAAATGTTGTGATAGCAGTGTTGCGCTTGGAACGTACTATTTCAAGTACATACATATTACATATACATAATATACATCTGCAAGTTACAATTCATGCGTTTTGTGAATGTTATTGTTTGCTGTATAGGTTTCTTTTGAATTAAGTGTGCTTCGCGGGGTTTTCTATGTAGTTTCCATTTCCATAGCATTACCGGGATAATAAGTATGCTATGTTTTAAATCAGCAAATAAACTATCATAGTACCAAATATCAGCGAAATCTGTCACAAAGTTTTTGTGCAATAGAGTGTCAAACAAATATTAATATATTTTGGCGTCTGAATAAGTCAGGACGGTTTTACGAATTCAGTGTGTTATTGAATCGTTACAAATGAACTTTCGAAAATTTCTCCCACAATTTCATATCGACGAGTCGCACGGTTGTTTTGCAAATAGCGTAATATCGGGACGAATCGATATCGAATACCCCCGGCGATGTCGATATCAGCGAAATAAGGTATCGCGGTGGAACAAGGGAGTCCTCACATTGTGTTATCTTGAATTACCCTGTTTGTAGGATAACGCTGAACACTGTTTGTTTAGAGCGAAAGGTACGGTTCAGTATGTGAACTCTTGGATTATGTGCAGTAATAATGTATGAAAAATATGCGGTTGGTACTTTGACTGTGTGCATTGTTTTAGTGTCCAGGCTTGTTGTTGTTTATTAAGAGTATTTAAAGGAAGTATATACCTAAGTGGAACAATGATTATTTATATTATATAGTAGTGCATTTTTGACAAAATTAACTATCTATTTTTTTATTTTGTTTCAAATTCGTGTTCATAGTATAATATGTTCAGGCGTGCTAAATCTCTCACTTCTTTTAAAAAAGTTCTTAAGGAGTACTACCTGTCAATTTAGTATTTCCTCCTATATTATCCTTCTACCTTATGTGTCGTGTTCACTTGTTCCGGTCTTAATTCATCTCTACCGTAATTTTATGATTACTAGTTAGTATATTTATGTAACATTTCATTTTTATATTATTAAGTATGTATTGTGTGTAGTTTATCATAAAAAGTTTATTATATCTATAATTATATATTTATCTTATCCATTTCCGTACCTCTCAGGTTGCCTGGCAGAGATTGCTATTTAGCAATAAGGCCGCCTCTTGTACATTATATTGTGTAACTTTTTACATGTACTTTTTTAATGTTTGATGTAATGTACAATAAAGTATTATAAATAAATAAATAAAATGTTTAATACTAATGTTTACATAAAGCGATTTTGTGACATTGTTCCGACGATATCGTAACATTGATTATAAATTATAAGAAGCCACTTGTAAAAAAATCTTTTAACTATAAAACACATTATATGACTTCTATATCCCATATAAATTCCGTAAATATAAAAATAAGAATTCGACTATAAGCGGGTAAAATACAGCTTCTCTTAAATAAGGCAAGCATATAGCACTTATCAACAGCGAGTTAAGCAAGTATGTAATTAGCGATAAGTTGGCCTTATTCAAATGCGACGTGGTCTGTATAAATAGACAAGATAGCTATTACAGATGCAATTATTGGCCTTATATTATTAATTGCATATAGTTTGTGACATCTGACTTATACGTTTCGCCGCTTAAAAACTTAGTACGACGATGCTGAGTGTAGATTTTTAGATAGGGATTTAAAATATGTATTAATATTAAAAGCGTTCATCGTAATTTTGTGCTTTTCTGTAAAATATATTGTTAAAATGTCAGAGGTTGTAAACCTTTTTTTTAAACATTAAACTTGACGTAAGATGATATTAATAACATATGTATAAGAAAAATACAAACAATTCTCACATGGCTGGTCCATTGATAGCAATCGGCAGAAGCGCTCGGGAAATGTTAATTAAGGTTGCGACCCCGTTTAATAACCTTGATGATTCCATATGATTTCTTTTTATAAGACAGCTTTTTTAGGGACACCTCTTTTTGAATATTTTTCGTACTAAAGAAGTCGAGAAAGTTCTCAATAGAATAATACATTTATTATTGATATATAATGTCTATGGTACGTATATCTAATGTGGTTATTGATTAGTAAAATATGTTTTTTTAAAATAGAAGGTACTTTCTCAATCTATATAAGATTCAGAAAGTACCTTCTATAATTTTACAAACATAAAATATTGGTATAGGTAAATTCAAAGTCAAAAGTATCTTTATTCAATTAGACTACATTTAGTAACACTTTTGAATCGTCATGGTATTACAAAACATTTACCACCGGTTCGGAAGGCAGTTTCTACAGAGAACAACCGGCAAGAAACTCTGATAGTCGCTCTTTTTTAAAATAAGAAATATACAACGAAGGTAAATACAAATACCAATCTCATATGCGATTTCTCTTAACACCATATCACAATGCAAATATATTATATTTCTAAATAGTTGAAATGCACGCACGTAAATAGCTAAACGCGTTATTAAATGACAGGAAGAATAACTTGTTTGAAAAGGGGAAAGTAGCGAGTTGATATCTCACTGTGAAAAGATATGTCAAAATTGGTTAGCGAAGGTTCTGGAAAATTCGCTCTCGAATGTTCTGGAAGGTTCTAGTAAAACGTATGAATTGCTTTGTTATGTTATAAGTGTGATAAATACTAGACGTGATCAGCGGTTTTACTTGCGTTTCCGTTCCTATGGTAGCTTCGTGTTAATCTTGGGACTAATCTACTGCATATGGAAATGTAATCAGTTTTGAATCCTTTCCTCACAAATAATATAATAATAATAAATAAATTTTATTTTTCACCAGAAATTACTGTAAATATAAGGTACATAACATGATAAAGTACCTAATGCATGCAGTTGAAGGTAGCATGATTGATCTTATTGTTCTTTGTTCCAAAACTCCTATGTGTAAAGGTCAGTGTTGACTGCTACGAATTTATTTATAAAAAATAAAACAATTGTTGTGTTAATCACATAATAGATGAACTTTATCACCACAAATATGTATTTTTGGCTTCAACTTAACAGACGTGAGTGTATCATTTAGTAATTATCTTGTTCAACCAAGTAGATGTTTATATCGTATTAGTATCTTTACAACGACGAATAGAAAAACTCTGTCATATATAAGTACAGACGAAAAAGTGGTCTTCAAGTACGAAGTTGATACAATTGCTTAAAATCCGAGGCCTCAGTAGGCCAGCTACCTTTTGTAACCTTGATCTTCACTTGTTAGTGACTTATATGCATTGCTGGTTTTCACACTACAAAGCGTCCTGGACGTAATTTTAATAATACTAAAATCAACCAAAATTGATCTATTTTTTCAAATATGTTGTTTTCTATATTGGAATTTGGATGGTTGCACGAAAATTTGGGAATTTACGTAATTAGCTTCGCGAAATATTCCCGCAATTCAATTAGATAATAAGCCCTACGGAAGAGTTGGCAAGATCACCCATGGGCCGTGACTAACAGTGGAACAACATGAGGTTGTAGTTAGTGTAGAATCCGACCTGTTTTCTCTTAAAAAACTTAATTTCCCAAGCGTGTTTTTAAGACCTACGTCCCTCGACGAACACTATCTCTAAGGTCTTTACACCTTAATGTTTACCTAATACATATTAAAATTTAGTCTTATACTAAAGTACAGTAGGAGTATAGCTATATTATCCATAAAAATATATTTCCATATCCAACTGTTATGGTTTCGGCTCAAATCCTTCCGCTGTGTGATCCTATACCTACTGTCGCATATAAACGATTGTATTTGTTTGATATTACTATATTATTTGCTTATACAACTATTGATGGATGTTATTTTAGAATTCTTACTGAATAGTACTCAGTTAATGTTTCTTTTATAAATGCGAACGTTTTTTTTATAATGTATAGTTGCAATATTTTTATGCGACAATGTATAACGATTTTAACGAGGTTGAAACATAACATATAAAACGAAGATTCCTTTAAAATTATGTAGTCGGAAAATGGTCGAAATAATGACATGATTTCAAAGGCTTTAATGGGTCGTCTACCTAGTACCTAACCTTGATCTCTCTAACGTAGTGACTCATATGTAGATAGGCCGGCCCGTACGAAATAAAACAATTGTTGACCAGTTTTTCTCGTTGTTTTTAGTAATTGCCGGTAAATCGTATTAAGATGATTTTATATTGTTTTTAAAGAGGTGTAAGGTCTGTTTGAAAATGTATCGGTAGTAGTAATAATTTAAATTGTCCGGATTATATCCTTATTATTTATTAAAAGATAAGTATTGCTAAATTTAAGTATTTTCGCGTTAAGGTAATACGAGTATTATATGTTTGTTCTAAGTAAAGAGAAAATGTTTAAAAGTATCTCACTACGACACAATATGACACTCATTTTGGAAATTATTGTTTTTTGTTTTTTTTTTTAAATATTTTTGTAAAGAATTAGTTTCATATGTATACTTAATATTGAATACTAAAAAAAATATTGCCTACTATTTGAAGTTTAGTTGAACAAAATTAGGTTTAAATAACCTTCTTATATAAAATAATATTACGTCGTATTTGGTAAAAAGATAGTCGTGCGTTTCAAGATTATAGATACGCTTTTCCCACAGAAACCAGCTCCACCGGTTCGCCTAAGGCTTGTAAAACCTAAATATCTAGTGCTTACGATCTCGGCTATTTTTGTTAGAGGTCGAATTTTGTTGCACGATAAACTTGAATGGATACTTCGTGTTGCCGCGTTTGGCTTTGAGAATTTTTTGGTTTTTAGTATTAGCTTTATCTAAACGATATTATTATGTGTAGTGTTATTCTATATAAGGTTTCTTTCATTAAAATTTGTGTTGTTTATAAGTAAAAATGCGTACTAATAAGTAATAACTAAATTTACTAACACACTACACAGGACTGTTTTGAAAATTCTCAAAAAATGACGAACTGTTTTTTTGCATGAAAAAATATTAATCTTAAATATATCTATAGGATTACAACGGATTTTTATTTTATGCTGTGAAGACGCATTGATCAGCTTTTAAGATCAAAAGTTTGTTTTTAATTTTCTTTTACACAATAAATATATTTCATATTTATTTTTTTCAATCAACTTGTTATATGAGAAATTATTGTCAATTTTCAAATTCTGCCTAACGATAATGAACTGTTGCGTGATAATTTTCGTTTGAAACATTCAAATTGAGCGAAACAGTCGTCGAATCGTCACGGGATACGCGCGAATCAACAAAAGACCCGCCATTAGGGACCGACGGTTTCCCGCGCGAAATGCGCATTAATCAACATTTTTTCTTTTTTTTTCTATTTTCAAACGTCACAGGCTATATCGAATTGACGGTGCGATGGCCAGCATCATTATTATTAATGGCAACGATATTGATGCTTCTAATTTAGACGCGTTCGAATGAACCAATATGGCGGTTGACCTTTGTACGGGCTTTAATAGTGTTTTGTTTGATGAATACACAGTTTAAATATTTCGTTTAAAATTTACTCAAATATCGACATTTTTAATTTAACTATTTTTTGTCCTTAAAAAGATGTCAGCGTCGAAGATTTTTTTTTAATTCACTTTCGATTTTTTCGTCAGGCTTGTAAGAGTCGTATAAACCGCAGCAAGCGCCGAGTTGACTTCGCAATAACTTTCACTAAGGTCATAATCGATGCACATATTAAATTTGTTAATATAAATCATGCGTCGCTGTAAATATGATTCATATTTGCATAATATCGATAAATCCTCAACTAATCATTCAACTCCAAGGTTTATTTATTAAAGCATATCTCGATGTTGGTACGTGCGTCACTTTCACTCGTGCGCAGCTGTAACGAGAGTGAGTGAAATGGAATATAAGGTATATATATCTACAATTGAGACCTACGTTTATCGATTTGGAGAAAGTCTTGTAATCGCGATAAGTGGCTTTCTATAAATATTGGGGTTTTATTTTATTTAACCGGATATGACATATATAGTTATCTTTTTAAAGTGAGTGACAGTTGTGTAATATTTTTTTCTAGTTACTTAGAAACTTCATACGCATCTCAGCTTTTGCAATTTAAGGCTTCTATCAAAATGAGTCTGCTAATTTAAGTGAGGTAACATAAGTATAATAAATGGATTCAGACAGTCGTAAATGTATTTTTTCGCATTAAAAATTATCTTTACATTCAGCTAGTCCCAATTTATTGTAAAATGAAATTGCTGTTGGTTTTCATACAGTTTTAATTTTTGCCAATTATGCCACATAATTCGCAATCGCATAGACTTGCAATATTAATGTTTTATGATTACCTAAACATAGGTTGCCTAATTTAAATATCTACGTAATAATAATTAAAGGAATACGAGAAAATAGTCTTTACAAATAGACAGTTAGAAGACGAGCACTCCTTCTAGTAGACTTTATACGTTCTTATTTTGCCTTAACTTTACGAAATCTTGAGAAGTAGGTACGAAATATGTATACCGATATTTACAACCGACGTCATTCAATAAACCAACGTGCGCCAAATGCATCTGATGTCGTATTGAATCCTCGCATATTGTATTGAATAGGAATTGCTTAACAAAATATTACAGTTTCCTACACGTGTAAGTAAAGGGAATATTAGCAGTGCATTATAATGTTTGATGTGATTGTTATAAAGGTGGATTTAATTGTTATGTTACGAAGATTGTATGGAGTTTAAACGATTTTTTTTCATATTTGGTTATAGTAGGTATATAAAATATACAATATCACTACATAGTATAAAATAAAGTTGCCTTTGCTGTCCCTATATCAATATGTATGCTTAAATCTTAAAAACTACACAACGGATTTTTGATATGGTTTTTTATCAGATATTGTATTTGAAAAGGAAGGTATTATATGTGCATAATACCTGCATACATGCGGGCAAAGCCGCAGGGCGCGGCTAGTCAAATATATTATAGAAAAAAATCTCCATGTATTTGGTTGATATTTGTTATACATGTTTATGTACATATGATACCGACATGGGAACGAAAACTATGTAGGTAAGGTCGCAAAATTGTAAATATATAAACATACATACCATAAGGTTATACGCATTGAATATGACCTCAGTAAAGGATATCCTGCTTGCGAAATGGAAACATTAGAATTTGTTTGAACGTAATTATTGCTTATCAGATTAATTACTACTTGTATACCCGCGAGAAAACTTTAAATGAGTTGGATAATAAAGCTTTAGTTGTGAGCTTAGGAGAATGGATATAATATTTCAGTATGGCATTTTGAAAGATAAATGAGCTGTTTATATATTTTGAATAAGTTCATGATGTAAACACATTGTAAAAATTTAACGCTAAAAATGTAAAAAGGTATTAAAAATATGTTTAAGAAAAAACAGGCAAAAAGATGAGAAGAAACAATCCATATCATTTATTTTTTTTAAACATATTTTAAGCAATACATTTGATCCGTTCTCAAATAAACAATTTGATGAATTGACGGAACATTATAATACTACTAGCTGTTGCTCGCGACTTCGTCCCCGTTGATTTGATCCCCCGCAGCGTGATGTTATTTAGCCTAAAACCTTCCTCGATAAATTGTCTATTCAATAAAAAAAGAATTTTTCTATTCGAACCAGTCGTTCCTGAGATTAGCGAGTTCAAACAAACAAACAAACAAACAAACTCTTCAGCTTTATATATTAGTATAGATACTCCTAAGAAAAAATATAACACGCAAATCGTATTTCGGTTTAAAGATCGCGATAGAGAGGGTTT
>JADANM010005346.1:2016930-2029609 GCA_026213755.1 Eurema hecabe | reverse complement strand
TAAACGTTTTGTCTTTCTTTCTTTCATGAAATAACGACATGACCTTGGATTGACACATAGGATACTTTTATCCCGGTATTGCCCCGGGAACGGGAACTACGCGAGTAAAACCGCGAGGCACGGCTAGTATTTAATAAACCGTAATAGAATAGTAGGCAAATAAAAGAGCATGCGTTGCTCCATGCGTGTCACGATAAAAGCTTTCTTGCCTCGCCTCGGTCGCACCTCCCGTCATGGACCAACGAGCGGGTGCGACGCTATTGAAACATTTTGTATGCTTTCACGAATCATATGTTTACGGTATACGAGTATATGTAGGTGTACATAGTACGGTATAGTTTCGTAGTTGTATTAAATCTTAGGGGTTAGGATTTTTATGGAATGTAAAAAAGTCGACAGTAGCTACTTAATGTTGCTGTTTTTTTTAATAATGACAAGCTTCGTAAAAATAATAGTCGCGCTTTTCTTTTTACGTACATAGTACATACGTTAAATATAATTTTTTATATTTTCACAAAGGTAACTGTTTCATTTTAGACGTTCGTGGTGGAAATGAAACATAAATAATATTATAATCACTACAGAGTCGGTATCAATTTATGTGTTGTTGCTAACTCGATATTATTTTACTTTTATTGCATTTGAAATGAATAGAATAAAAAAAAAGAGTGCTCAAAAAAATTTTGAAGACTTATACAGAAGTAAAAATACGTCTAAAACATACGTCTCAGTCGTAACACAAAAGACTCGCCTATATCACCCAAACGCCACTCCGCTCAAGCCGAATTACTGCAAGGACCGCAATCGATCAAAACCAATAAAAGTACTACGAAAATCACTCTCCTAGCTGTCCCCGGTCGCGTTACCAGTAAATCATCGCCTCGGAATGAACCCTTGTCCGCAAAAAGTCGCCCCGCACTGATCAAAACGATAGATCCACGTTGATCGCGAATAAGTCTCGTCAATTGCGGGAATGGATGTTTTTCTGCGACTATCTGGAGAATTAGTGATTACGCACGTGGTTTTGGTCATATGTAATTTATTAGTCGTGTGTTATGAAGTTTTTGTTAAGAATAATCTATATGTTGTTATTCAATCACCAGTGAGAAACAGTATCTCTATTTAGATTTAGTCGATCTATTGCATCTGGTTCATTCTATTTCTTAAAATTCTTATTATTGAGGAGTATTAGCGATTGTTCATAAGTAGACTTGGTCGCTTACCATTACATTGCTCAGTTGCCTGCTATAAGATAAAAAAAAACATTGTAACATTAAGCTAATAACAAGCTTAGCACATAAAATGAACTGGCCCGAAACAAAATTTGTCAAAGCCCTCAAAAATGAATAGTTCACTCGTGAGCGTTAATTTTCGTAACGTAGAGCGAGCGTGATAAGGCAATAAGATAAAATCCGGACACGAACAAAGGTTTTAAAACTAAACTCAATTTCCGTAAAGGAAGCTTACCCGTCCCGTTAAAATTGACTTGTTAAATACTTTTAGGGGCATAAAAGTGATATTACTTTTTTACAGGCCGCCTTTTAAGCTCCCTTAAATAATATTTCCTTATTACAAGCAATGTTCGATGTTAAATGTAAATTGTACTCGTAAAATATTTTTAAGGCAATCAAGGGCGAGGGTGGAAGGTTTTTTTGTGAGCGATCGTATCTGCCTATTGGTATTTGCAAGGCTAGATGGCTCGCGAATGTGTGACCAGCCTTTAGACGTTCACTCAATCTGACTCTAACCTGGACAATAAATGCCAATTTTAAACTCGTATAGTGCATATTTTGGGTGCCGATGTTCGAAGTGCACGAAATTCAGATGAATGTTCTTTTAAAGCATCAGCATTCATATAAAAATAATCATAAAATTAGTGTACAAGAAATACTAAACTAACAAGTATGTATAAGAAAGTCGACTTGAGGACGTTCTTTTTAGGAGTTGAAACAGAAAAAAAGAATGGATGGGATATGGTATTGTTTAACGGACGATTGCTTCGTGCCTCCTCAGCAGGTCTGCCCCCCGAAAGGGTGCGCGCCGGAACAACGGTGGGTTTTAGTCGGTAGTGGCCGGTTTTAGGCGAGTCCGACATAACCGCTCTCTTCTCCCCCGAGGAGGACGCGGTATCCGTAAGAGGATTTGCCCCCGTCAAAAAAATGGTATTGTTTAACGCAACGTAATGTGATACACTCACACTCCAGAGCTAACTACAATGTTTTAATCGAAATATTAAACGCTGCCCCGAATAGCGGTCGAAGCAATAATATATTGAGTAAATTACATTAATAACAATTTACAGTACAGTTTGATATATTAGGTTAGCAAACAATAGGCTAATATGCGATTTATAATTAGTATGATTCTGTTAATTTTGCAATACGAATGCATCAAAATGGTGAGGTTTATGGATGACTAATAACGTATAGGATTAAGCTAATTTTATTATTCTAAATATAAATTAAAGCAAGTAATGTATTAATATGAGTTTTTTATAAGTATATATTAGTCTAGAGATTACGCTGTACCTATCCTGCCTGTATCCTTATAATCTATACTTACCCTTTTCTCTACGTAAGAACCTTCTTCTTTCGTAGAAGTAAAAATAATTATCGGAATCGGTTCAGCCGTGCACGGGTTATTCACTTAGCAACATATTTAACTATTCATTTTTTATTTTAAAGATATTTAATGTTAGCTTTTCAAATGGTTTTATCTACGTTAAACCGTGAACAGGTCGATATTTTTCAGTTTCGTATAAAATTAACATTTAAAAATATTGAAGCTTCCTAAAATAATCTTTTGTCTTTATTTGAATGATAAGACACCTGGTTAGCTAAAAAAATCTAATAGCTTATGTAAATACCTTAAGTAGTAAATGGGTATATAATTACAGTCCTTAAATGGTGATAATTGAACGCAGTGTGTTTCCGTTTATAAAAAGTATGATACGATGAATCAATAAGTATATAAGTAATAGAACTAACTTAGAATAAATATTTAAATTAATAGACTCGATTTGATCATAATAAATAACTAGAGATGTTAAGCACGTGCCTTGGTTTCCAAATCAATGAATGTAATGTGTGTATTAGTATCATCTTATGTCTGTAACGGCTCAGTCAGCACCTTTGTATGTAACCAGCCCCCAGTAACCACTAAATGTCTTTAAGGACACTCATGATATTAGCTTGATTAAAAACGAGTATAGGTAGGTTTTAAGTTACATTTTCAGTAATATTAAAACCAGTGTTGTCGGTGTAAGCCTAAAACACTATAGACTTTTCTTACCAAAAAATATCAAAAATAAAAAGTAGCTTATGTTCAGGCAGATACCTTTAAAAATATCTGTACCAAATTTCATGATGATCGGGTCCATTACAGTTTTTGCGTGAAAACATTGACTTTTTTTTACATGTATTAAGTATGGATAAGGATTTAGAAATCGGTGCTAAGTAAATGTTACAAAAACCTAACCTACCAAAAATTATTTTTATCAAAAATAAACCGACTTCAAACTAAAAAGCGAAAAGTAAATCACATATTTCATTTGGTATATCAAAACGACTTAATAGTTATTTCATAATTTTGAAGTTGGTACCGAGTAAAAGCTGCAAAAATCTATACAACATCGATTTAACAAAACAAACAGTTATTTTACTTGGCGGGCGAATTGAGAACCTCCTCCTTTTTTGAAGTCGGTAATTAAACGGTTATTGTCTCACTTGCGACGAAAGTTGTAAATGCTATCGTTACTGTTAAAGATAACCAATCAATGTACATTACAGCTGAATAGCTCAGTATTGACCGATGGCAATCGCCCGTGTTGAATTGGATGGATCTTCAATTATTATTAATTCTCAGCTATTGTCTTCGCCGATCCAATTGTACGGTTTGATTAAAAGCATCAATTTGCTAGCAGAGCGTATTGTTGGATGCACATTTTGATACATAGTGGATGAGGTGTAATATGGCTTGGTCTTATATGTATTTGGTAGTATTATATACAACTAGGTGGCGCTGTACGGTTCCTAATCGCGCTTATAATATTTTTTGTATATAGTATAATAGCCCACTAATTCTAAGCTTCCAATAAATACTCAATCCATATATCGTGGTTTGATTTGTCAGTGATTTTTTTCAAGTATATATTATAAAGAAGATAAAGATGAGACAAATTTTAACTGTTCTAATTTCTCTAAAAACAACTTTAAATCAATTTAAGGTTCTACCTATTCATTTAAACATTTGTGAAATATGGTTTTATAATTTTCTCGAAGTTTCCTTCGGTGATGGAGGCAGTGTATTATAGACAAGTCTGTGTAGTCTCTTTTAAAATGTCGGGTACATTACAAAACTGCATTTAATCTTGCAGCCAAAGATCTTCATACTAAGGAAGTCCGCGTGGCAAACGAATTGTTTTATTAAAAAGATAATGAAATTAGCTTCTATATCTCCATAAATCTCAAAACGGGATCGGATCTGGTGTAAGCGGACGTACATTCAGCGACGTCTCCAACAATGGGCCTAATAATTTCTATATGCCAAGATAGGGCTTTCAACGTTTCAATAGCTGGCAATCCCGAGAGTGCTCCTGTCCGAGATTACTGTGTTGCCATGTTATACAAATTTCGGGGAATCTAGGGAATTTTTTATTTAGAGCGGCCCGTGCTGAGCGATGAGAATTACGTCCAATGACTTTGATGGCTAAAAATAAACAATTAATTTGTCTAAAGAGTTTTCTGGAAGATAAAAAAACTACTCCTTATCGAATAGTGTGTGTAAAGAAATGAATATAAATTGATTTCGAACTAGTCCTTGACTATACGAAGAGCCACTTACCGATGTAATTCTTTTATGGTAGTATGTGCTTTAATACAGAATGGATAGTTATCAAGAAAATATAGGTGTAAATAGATTTGACTGATTATAATCAGATATTGTCTATATTATATATTATATTACACATATATATTTTATCTGATTATTTTTACGATACGTTTTACAACAATTTAAAATTAAAAATGAAACCTCATAGGTCTGGTGTTATTATATGTGTATAGTTCTCGGGTCAGCAGTCGGAGGTTAAAAATGTAGCTCGCTTGAATATTAAATGTAGCAAAAACCACGGGCTCCGGCCACTGATCGGACGGACTTAACAGATTATGAGGATTGTGTTATAGTATTACTTTCCTGTATTGGTTTGCAAGTGTGGAGGTTTTTGCGTGAAGGTCTTCAGTTTTTAAAAGAATACTAAGCTGCAAATCGATTTTTTTTTGTTAAGTATTAACTATTCTTACAACTGGTTCAGCAGTCCCATTTTGATGATATTTTTTTTTTGTTTTATTTTTATATTTAATTTTAATGTTTTGTTAGCTTTGCAATCGCTTATGGAAATGGTCTCTCACCATCAGACGAACCTCCTACTTTTATATAAAATAATCATATAAAACAGTGGTTTTTCGTGAGGTTGCATAAAGTGAAACGCGTAAAAATAAATAGAGTAATAATAAATATCAAATAAAGCTTGTAAAATCAATCAACAATATGAAGCATTCCTGACGAAATATAAATCTTTAAAATAAAAAAGTTGCGTTAAAATGCGATTGGATAGAAAGATTAGTATAAATTCCAATGTGCCTATCAAGTCTTCAATTTGGAATAATTATAGCAAGAGCCATTAACAAGGACGTTAAATACAGAGAAATTCAAACGTACATTGCCGGATAATGCGTCGGTAACCTCTATCCATTGCGTCTTTCAGCTAATAGCGAATGGGAAATTAAAGTGTACTGAATGTAAGTGAATGGGTCTCGACTCCTGGCTTTGATGTGTGTATTGGAAAGATCATCCGAATTTTCATGAAAATTGCGGTGAAATTCCTTGTGTGGTTTTTACGGGGTAACGTGAAATTTGGTTAAGGAAATTGTTGGTTTTATTTTTTTATAATTTGATATTCGTAAGTAGACATGCTAAATAGTTTCGAACGCAAGCTTTTTAAATCTTATAGGATTCAATAGTAATGCTTTTAATACAATTGTGGTTCATATTTTTTAATCAGAACCGTCGTTTTAATATTCGTTTTTTTAACACTAAGGAACTTTAAACATTAAAATTATCATAATATAATGAAAATTATTTCATTCATTTAAATAAGACGCATTATTATTAAATAATGCGTCTTATTTAAACAGTTCAGCGACTATATATGATCTGCGTCATACGATTGTGACAACAGGTGCAATGTGAGATTGTTACAAAACTAGTATTTTTTGTTATATATCCTTTCCGGCTTAGTTAGATAACTAGAACTATATGATATACCTTATTTATATATGTATATCTGTATCTATTCTATAAGGCATTATATCATAACGTAATATTCCTACAACGAATATCATTACAATTTAATTGTGTTAATTATCAGTAAATGATCAGTCACGGTAGCGGCGCTACAATCGTTCTGCGCCAGTGAAAAACAATGGGGAAAGTCAGCCATTATATAGATATCGAGTGATATCGTTCGAATGGCCCGCTTTGAACAGACATCGCCGCGTCGCTTATGACGCCCTGGTACTTTTATTGTTTTCATAACAAAACGTATGCCTCTTTGCCTTTTATTTCATTTAACGAATATTGAAAAATAATTTATGTAATTATATTTGTAACCTTTATCTTAACGGTTACGTGACTTATTAACTTTAGATTATTAATTTAGATAAGATTAATAATAAGCTTAATCTTAAAAACATAAGTTTTACAACGCGAAAATTTCAAAACACGGATTGAAGTCATTAGTTATTTAAAAGCGATAAAATTATAAATAGCTTATAAACTCATTAAAAAAAAGAAAATAAAATGAACGTCATTCTATTTTCAAAATAAGAAACATCAACAAAAATTCCTTAGAGGCTTATTTAAGTAGAAAATTCGCTTACATTTGAATGTTGTTTTTTTCAGGTAAGTGTTTATCGGAGTGCGGACGGATCGCGGACTTAAGGTATTAAGTGGATTTTGTGAAATTAATTATTATTCCTGAAACATTTTCTCATATCGTTTTGCTGAAATGTATTTTTAACAGTTCAAACAGGTCGGAGAAAGGTACACACGTTTCAATTTGTTTAGGTGATTACATTTTTTAAAGGTGGTATTTTTGAGAAATCTTGCTTACAAAAGTATGTAGGTAACATTTTTATATGTAATAGATAATCCTGGCTTTGCTCTTGAGTAGAAATATAAATAAGATGCGTTATTTATTTTGTCTGTCTGTATTACTTTTTAGGCATTGTAACGTCACAAAAAATATATATCGGCGATGTATAGGACGTACTTATAATTAATACAATAAACAGTAAATATAACTATACCAATAAGCTCTCATGTACCTACCGTTTTATACCGTCTTGACATGAAACTAATTAAACGAGAATGAGAATTCAATCTTTAATAAGAAGAAGGTCATCACGTATCTCCTTCAACAACTACCAAGAAACTCGAAAGCAATCTAATCAAAACGTTATCCACTAAAAGCATAAAACAGTTGGCGGTTGTAAAAACTCCATAAATCTCGGCAGTAAGACAAACTTCTCACTGAAATCGGGTTTGCAAGTTTGAGCGCATTGCACTGAACTTGAAGATCGCATTTTTCACCCACAATACCCCCATTTACTATACGATTGTCGGACCTTTCATACTCGGTGCATTTATCACGATGTTTCTAAATGTGGAAATAAGCTTAGGATTGAATTTGAACTGTGATATATGTGTTTGTGATGTTCGCACGTTGTGAACGGGGATCGGATTTTTCTTCGTTTAACAATGGTATGTATGTAGGTAGCTTGTGTGATTCTGTTTTGTATGTAGAGGTTGTTTTATATGTATCATGAACGTTTCGTATGTAGGAACATACGAGTGCGATCTAATGTTGTTTCAACCAAAAAAAACTTATAAAGTTAAACATGTATATTTCTTAAAATATAGTTAATACAGTTTATGCTTATCGCAGCTAACACGCGATGAATTTTAAAAGTTCCTTTAGTGTTAATTAGAAAAAATCTTAGGAAACGTTGAAGACTATATGTATCCTAATTTAATGTATGCTTATACTACTATATATGTTTATACTCCGTATGCTGCAAAATCTGGCACCACGCTCGCCGTTCAACAAATTTTTTTACCAAATTTTAAACAAACTTAGAACTTTATAAAACTTTATTAAAAACTCAAATTGCAGCTGATTCGAGCTGCGAAGGTACGGAGAATTTTTATGCTATGGACATTGAGGTTAAATTAAAAGTTGGGAAGTTGATTTCCTTAGATTAAGCCGTAGGCGAGACGAGGCTCGGTGCCTAAAGGAAATATGGATATAATTCATGTCTTGCCCCGGTTTTAATTATTGGAAGTTAAATAATATCAGGGGCAGTTTTTATGATCGGAAAGTAAATTCATTTCATGTCATATTGTTAGAACATTCATGCAATTAACAAGGAAAACCGTTTTTAACAAGATCATTGTACAATTATTATCATTATACAAGGATAATATCCGCCTTATGTGAGATTAATATATTTATCTAAAAAAACACATTGCATATTTTAACTAAAAATTATTAACTTTTGAAGTGCGTTTTTTTAAATTCGTTTTTTAAACAACAAAATCTATTGTGAATGACATCGTTACCATATTTTATGCGTGATCCGGCACTTAGCTAATCTTTTTTATCATTTATTAAAATAATCAAATAAAAATATATTTATTAAAATGTAATTCGTGAAAGAGATAAGGCTACTTTCCCCATGAAAATAATTAAATTACAACGCGGTCTCAAGTTTCAAAAGAAGGGTCAGCTAACGAAATTTAATTTGATAAAAGTGTATTTCGTACTTTTTAGAGTCTTTCGGATATTCTTTATAAGCAACATTGTTTTTTTCCTTGCGATTTTTTTCGTTTGATTTACTATTAACTAATCGGGAAAACGAAATGTGATTTTTTTTATAACATAGGGGCAAACGTGCAAGCGAGCCACCTGATGGAAAGTGGTCATCGCCGCCCATCAACACTCGCAGAGCTTGACAGCTCTGGAGTGGGTTGCCGACCTTTTAAAAAGATGTACTTAATAATTAATACTATTTGCATAGGAGTACGGGCATTAAATAATTAATTAATTAATTAAAAGTTAGATATCTGATCCTTAGATCTTCCTTAGAAATGATTAGATTTTCCTTAGAAAATGTTTTCAGAGCTGGAATCAGATGGATATACAATTGCGTATTCTACAATATACATAAACCCCCGAGCAAAAAAAGCAAGCAACTGAACGTGTAACATTCCTATCACAACTAACCAACGACCATGAAGACCAGAAGCAATTTCCATTAAACATAGCTATGAACACTCGACGGAAAATTAAAAAAAACTGCATTAAAATCGGATCTTCTGTTTAGGAGCTACGTTGTCTCAGACAGACACAAACACAGACAAGTCAAACTTATAACAAATAAAAAGAAAAACAAAATTGACTCGTGAAGGATTTGAACCTTCGTCCTCCGATGTAATGGTCCAAGCCGTGTCGGCGCTCTCACCTACTGAGCTAACGAGTCTGATATGCGTTACACACATAAAACAATCGCTTTGAAAGTATTGCGTCGTCATATATATGACGTAATGATTAGACTATGATAATATTATATTGATAAAATTATTGGGGCAGTAGGAAGATAAGTGGAATGACAATAACAATAATGAAGTAAAGATTAAATAAATCCATACTTCCATACTAATATTATAAATCCGAAAGTGACACTGTCTGTCTGTCTTTCCATCACGCCAAAACTACTGAACTGATTAGAATTTGACTAAATGACTTTTGACTGACAAAATTTGGTACATATATGGTTAGGAGCCTGGGGAAGGACATAGGCTACTTTTAAGTGGAAAAAAGGGTTATAAGGGGTGGAGGCGAAGGGGGGTTTTCAAAGTTTATATGAAAGTCCATGCGGACGGAATCCCGGCCGGCTAGTAAAAGTATATATCTTGAATCATAAAGACCTGTAAATAAAAAAGAAAAAAAGTAGATATGACTGACATATATCTCCATTTTATCGATTTTTGATGAGTCAGTTACGACCAATGTTGATAAGATATTTCCTTGTATGAACATTAATTATTTCATTCAAATTGTTTACTAATTAAAGAAATTCTTGCAAATAGTAAAAAGGAAACATATACATTTTAGATAGACTATTTCTAATTATGTACTTACTACTTACGAATGTAAACCAAATCCATTTAATAGTTAAGATTAGACGTGAAAAAGGCTAACGATTAATACTATCAGATTAAATAAACAAATTATATTTACATATGTAGGTACATATAATAGTATATAGTAAATACTCAATAAGACAAAGTTTAATCGCTAACGTTATACTTAGATAAAAAATGTATAAATATATGCTTCTGGTACACATCATATTTCTCGTAACGGTTTAAACATCGCCTCTTCAAATTTGTATGACGTCACAAGCAAGGAATTTAAAACAAGTCCGACGCGACTCGCAATGTCTGTTGATATAAATTCTCCATTGAAACGCTAAGTGAAACTCGGCGCAAATGTGCCGCAGATCCAACAATAACATTGTCCCGCGTTACACATTCAAAGTTACGTGTTTGTCCCCCCATTACGCGCGTCTCCAGCGAAATTAACCGAAATATGTAGCTGCTGCTGCTAGCTGTGTGTTTGTTAGTATTAATGACGTTTGAACACGAGTATATGGATCTTGTTAAAGTTTGTTGTTTTTTGTTTCTTATAATGGAAGCACAAAAAACAGGCTTTTTGATCATTTGTATGATATTAGTACTAAGATGAATTCGTTAGCACTAGTTTAGTTTGATACGTTCTTTAATTTGAAGGTAGACTTACGTAACAAAGTGACGAACAACTACAGACTTCAAGATCACATAGCGAATTCCCAAATAACTTTTTACTCGCTATTTCCATTTATTCACGCCGTTTTTTTCGCAACAAAAAGATTTGTCATTTCAATCAAATATTTTCTTTTCATATAATCGTATGGATAAATCTTTTAAAATTAAGAAAATGTTCTTACTACAAGCTTCAACAAAAAAGGACGAGATTATTAAGTCAGATAGACAATGGATTATCGGATTTCTTGATGCCTATTCGGCAACGTTCGGAAATAAAACAAATGATAAAAACCAAAATCTGACAACAGGAAAACATTCGATCGTCAGAAAACACGTGCTGTAATATCAAATAAATAAATTTCAATGTATTTTCATTCGTATCTATTGCGCTGCACTCAACGTTCGAAAACGTATATTCGCTAAAAACATTTCTTATTCCTGGAACATTTCAATATTTCTTGTTAGCACACACTCGCCGCCCCGTAATTAGGTCAGCATTCGTTCAACAAAACTTGTTCACCAACTATCGACTGCGGTATGTATCAAAGCGATAGGAATGTTCAATGATTGCTTTTTAAAATTGTGTTTTTTTCAAAGGGCCGTTAAAATTTGTTTGCAAATGCGCAGTTGGTTTTTGCTTGCAGTATTGAGGTGCGTCATAGAATTCTCTCGTAACGAAGGATGCTTTACTCGATATTTGATTAGAAGATATAGTTAGCTAGCTAGAGGAATTGTTTCTCGTCGTTGTTTGGGCATTAGCTTGACGTATAACGTTTCTATAGAATTTTGTAGTACGATTCCCTTCTCGGCTTTTTAATTTATTCACAGTTTAACTATGCTACAGTTGTAGATATAAAATAAATTTCACAATTCAATGCGAAATTAATACTTAACATATAAAAATATTCATCATTCATAGTCACCCAGATTGCAGAGTTAAGTTAAACCCAAATGCACTATAAGTTATAAACGTTTTATAATAAAACGAAAAGATTTCCTTGACCCAATAATTCTTGAAAGCACTGCAGTCCGAATCGCACACATGCGGCGATCTTTAGGAATTATGCCCCATAAAAAACATTGTCGTTTTGGAAACTAGTTCAAATATAAATTCACTCTGGCCGCGCCATATAAATCTGCCGGCCTGGCGTTTGTATTAACTACGCTTGTATTAAAATTGGGTTAAATACTTTTCAAGGGTAAAGGTAGGTTGGTAGGTGCCCCCCGAAAGGGTGCGCGACGGAACACCGGAGGGTTTCGTCGGTAGAGGCCGATTTTAGGCGAGACCGACATAACCGCCTCCTCCTCCAAGGAGGACGCGGTATCCGTAAGAGTATGTCCCCCCTTTAAAAAAAAGGTTGGTAGGTAGTAGAAATATCAACCCTTTGTATTACAAGCAAGCAACTAAATAAGATTATCGATTCGACATACTAATCTTGCACAAGGCAAGGGACCTGTAACGGCATGTAATCTCATTCACGTAGTTCCAATAAAGCTAAGAACAGAACTTCAGGCCTAAGCAGTATTTGCTTTACCCGGATGCCGGATAGTGGATTTACGTGAAAGGAATGTTTATTTGGTAGCCACTTAAATTTTATCGGCCGATCCGTATATGGTCCGACAGAGTTGGCTTTTAGCTGGCAATTGTTGGCTTTGTAACATTGTATGGTAGGTACTGTTACTATTAATATTTATATATGCTATACCAGGGGTGGCCAACATGATTGAACCCAAGATCTCTTGTTCAATAACG
>JADANM010005346.1:1957492-1973011 GCA_026213755.1 Eurema hecabe | reverse complement strand
AGTGTATGTGACCTATGTGAAGCTTTTTTAGGTTTTAAATCTGACAATCTGTCTGTATTAAAAGAACATAAAATAGAACAAATATTCTAGATCATTCTAAACTCAAAAAAAAAAGTCATATGTCAAGTTATGATATTCATCCTGTATATAAGTAATGCATTTTTTGTGAAACATGCTTACAACTTAAAGATTGTTTCTCGTTTTCTGATTAAAGAGAAGGAAAGAGATAGATATATACACATATACGAGTTAATACATTATATTGTGTGTGTGTGTGTTGTTTTAAAAACAGTTGACTACATCAAAACATTGTCTGAAAGGAAAAGAGATAGATAGATGTAGGATATGTATAAGGACAGACAGAAGAAACTTGTTTTTTTACTACATTATGTAATGATTAGATTTAGCGGCACATCCTTCGAGACGTAACTCAGAAACGAAAAGGTTCCATATTTCATTCCATTCATGTCGATAGTACGTCAGTCATTATAAAACGATTACGAAACAAAAATGCGTCTAATTGTTACTGAAAGAAAAGCTCGATTGTTTCCTACATTTTAAATTAATTGTATTGGACGTTGTTTTTCTATGAATAGGATGATGCAGGAGTGATATTTGCATAACATTTATTAAAGGTCATTCTTTTCAAATATTTATTAAAGGTTGCCTGGGAGTAATCACTTTTTAGTGATAAGGCCGCCTTATACCTACAGTTCTTCTACTCTGTACAATTAGTCTGTAAGATGTAAATGTAATTAAGGGAAAATAAATAAGTCAGGATACACATTTTTGGAAGTGTAAATTTTTTTATATCCTTTAATATAATTAAGAGTTTTTTTTATTTATAAAAAATTGGGTTCTATTTTGCGGGTGGAGAAAACATTCTTCTTCGATTAATTACAGACAAAATTAAAATTTATTTTTAATTTATTCAACTACTGAATGAAGTTCATTTCAATACTTGATACTTGGAAATCCGACTCATAACTAAAACAGCTGAAAAACAAATTCTTAACTTAATTAACTAACCGTCATCATAATTACCGATTCTAAATTCAATTTTAAAGAGAGAAAAGAGACGTTGTCGATACTGAAGCTAAAATACGGGTACTTAGATGTAAACCGCAATCGACTTGTAGAAAATTAAAAATAAAATCCAAGCCAATAACTCGAATTAGCGGCCAATAGCTCAGGTGTAATCGAAAATGCCCCGCCATTCCAAACCCGACCAATATTTTAAAGCTATGAAATGTTCTCAGATACGAATCTCTAGATAACTTAGCAACAAGTCATCGTAATAGCGGCGCGCGATTCTATACCCTCGGGCATCGCAATAAAATCGAATTTAAACTAAACAATATCGGCGAGCAAACGTGGCTATCAAGTGAATTTCAACTTTTAGTAGAGGCTTTTCAATTTACATCTGAATAGGGAGCCGGGTCAATCGATTTGACATTTATTCACGGAAAAGAAATTACTTTTTGTAAATTGTTATTTTCATTACGAGATCTCTCGAAAGCAATAAATTAACTTTTTATAAGCTGTAGTTAATTATCGGGAATTGGGTGCGCCAAAGATGTCGCAGACGAGAGATTTGCTTAGCCAATGTAACCGGCAACGATTTAATTTCTTACTTAATTTGATTTATTAGTAATTAGAGAAACAAAAGAAGGTCTTAACAAAGTCTTAAATGCGAACCAATATTAACTATTGTAACAAATGTATTTTGCAAAATGCAATAATAAGAGCCATGGATTCATTATAATATGTACTTTTAAATTTGCCTAAAATATTTCAACATTTTCGTTGTTTGTGGGTAGTGCTTGACAATTCCAAAGGATTCTTTATCGAACAACGATTCAATAGATCGTAATACATTCATTCGTAAACATAACATGTATTCAGCTATTCGAGCTCTCGTCGCTCGCGTCCATTACAATAAAACAGTAGGCAACCTAAATAGGGCGAAAGAGCGCGGCCTATTTGCTGAAATTAATTCAATTGAAGCGGGTTATTAAGGTCAGAAGATTTAGCGGGCAACGTGCTGTGGTACTTCTATGCGATGCCAATGACGTTTACATTTTGAAAGTGTTCATATAAAAAGTGAATAGTTGCAACTATCGTAAAATCTGTGTGTTGTTGATCTATCAGGTGTCTATAATTTGGTTTATAAAATGATGATATGGATTTTTTTGTGTAAATTCATTTAAATATTAATTGACTTACTGCTCTCAATTATATTTGTATATGTAAGTTCTTATATAAAATAAATTTCTTGCGGGGTGTACAACAATGATATAACAATTATAATTATAGATTGTAATACTATTAATGTAATATTACTCGTATAAGTTTTCTTCGTAAAGTTTAAGTTAACAGCAGAGCAATTGTATGGTAACATTTGGCTTTGAGGTTCGAAGGGAAGTGGTAATAAAAATCGCATTACAGCGAAACGGGATCGCCCGGGGCGCGGCCGGAGGTTCCGGGGGATTTTTACAATTAACGAATACAAATTACAAGGAGCGAGTCTACGACTGTAGGCGAAAGGCTCCTTATAGACAGGTTATTATTTATTTAGCTGCTGTCTTTGTGCGACCGTAATTGTTTTGCTAATGGGTTTTAATTATTGGTCGGTTCGTTTTATATTTTTATTATTTTATGTTCAATATATTTTGTCTTCATATTATAAATGCGAGTTGGTGAAGAGTTGTATTGGCCCCCCCCCCCCGGCTGGAACTACACACTAGTTATAAGGTTTCGAAAATAATATAAATAAACAGTTATATATAGAACGTGCATACAGAATATATATGTATGCACGTTTTGTAAAAGTGTTGCGTAGTTTTTTATATGATTTACGGAATCAATCCTTTTTCTGTCGTCATAAGTTTTATTGTCACAAGAGATATGTACCAGGATTGCATCATTAATCAGAAGATGTTAACACCTTCGCTTCGTAAAATCATTTATATGTCAATACATAGGGTACCTTCTAAGGAAAAAAATAATAGACGATAATTAACTCGCCGATGTTCTAGAAAAAATTTTTTCTCCCACTTTCCAAGTGACCTAGTGTATTTGTGCAAGTCTCATACCGCATCTTATCAGGCTTGCTCATTTCAACGTAGCCGTAAAATAATTGCCAACGTTCCCGGCACGAGCGTAATTTTTACAATTAACGAAATACAATAAGAAGGAAGGGTCCGACCCCTCTGTCTTGTCGAGACGTGACCTGAATTTGTACTGTGCCAGTATGTTATTTCTATTTGTGCTGCAGCGAACAGTGTCTATTGTATTCCACGTTTAATCAACGTTAGGCGAGCTCATTTAATTATGAACTCACTTGGAGATTCTGATAATAAATGTATGTTCAATGTTGACGATCGAGTTTACAGGCTGTCTTGGATGTGTTTTTTATATCTATACATACTGTTTTGCTAGTAGTTAATTATATAGTTATTATGAAGAGTAAGGGATTTGGTATTTACAGACGACCGCTTGGCGCAGTGGTAACAAAACTGCTTTCTGCGCGAAGGGTCGTGGGTTCGATTCCCACACCGGAAAAATATATTTGTAATTTACATTTGTATTTTTCTGGGGTCTGGGTGTTGCTATGTATTGTATGTATGTATTTACAAAAGAAAAGTATGTATATGTAATTTATTCCGTTATCTAGTTGCCATAACACAAGCTTCGGCTTAGCTTGGAACTAGATGGCGCTGTGTATAAATGTCCTGAAAATATTTATTTATTTATTTATAATCTGGTTAACAATAAGGTTCTTTTCTTGTGACGTATTTTATATTTGTTTTCAGGATATGTTGTGTGATATTCCTATATGTAGTGTGTCAACAAGTACAACGTGTAGTTTGTTCCCGTAGCTATGTGTAATCCAAGATATAGTACGCCTAAATATGACATAAAAACTTCAGCCAAATTAATTTAATATGTTTGCGGGTAAAAATACATTCACATATATTCACATGATACGCAAATATAGATGTACACATTCACAAATTTTTTGCGTTAATTAAATTACTATAACTATTTAGTGATGACTGATATAAAGAGTTTCATAATGCACTTTTCTAAAAAGCATCATGCTAGTCAGAGTATTGTTTGCTATAAAATTCCTCCCGGTCGTTCACTAAGAACAGCCCGTATGAACCATCAATTCACTGAGCTTATAAAACTTCCAATATATTGAACGTCGAGCGAAATTCATATTATAGTTGCAAGAATTCGCTTCAATTCTATTATAGAGTGGCTACGTAAAAACAAACACTGGGGAATATGAAATTGCTAAAGCAAACTGGCTTATGAGAAAATGTTGTATAATATTTGCTCGCGCAAACGCGCCGGCCATGAGAGCATTGCTGAAGAATTCAATCATGTTGTGTGCTTTGCTCGAAGATGACACGATTAAAATTGGTATGTAACGTTATTGCCTGTTCTAGACGGTAATGGAAAAGTCTAGAAGCTTTCAGTGTTCTTTGATAGGATATGGTTATGGTAATTGCGTTTATCTAGCTAGTATAATGGTTATTACTTTTGGATATTTCGCTAAATTAAATTTGTATTTAAATATACGATGCAGTTAAATCATAGGATAATATGGATTATTTTCCTCAAGTGTGTTTGGGACTTTTTATAAACGTATGAAACTACTGATTACTGAACGAATTAAAGAAAATGTATCTAAAAAGATGCTATATTTTTTCAGTGTTAAGGCTATATTTGCTTTTCGTGGTAGAATCTGCGAATGTGCTGATGACCCCTACTCGTTGAGACGTAACACAATGGGATATAATATGTGTTTAGAAGACTGACCATAACTCATAATCCTTACCTAGCCCACGGGAGTTCTATGAGGATTTCACCACTATATACACTATTATAAAGCCGAAACCATTTCAGCATATACTATGACTATTTTATAACATTGCCATAAAGCTGGCATAGATTCTAGATTTTTAGATGTTTGGATGTTCGTTACTATTAACTTATGACTTTACCGACATCTAACTGCGCGTTAATGTCACCACAATATAAAAATACGATGTGTTTGTAAAGTTCCAAGCTCCTAGCGTGTTAGACCAACATGTAAATCAATCTTAAGGTGAGGTCATCACTTCAGAGCCATCGAGTGCATTTGCATAGCAAGGGCCTGTTCATTCAACGGCTAACTGATTAACCGTTCATTAGCTTCGGCTTTTTCTTGTTCAACGTATTGCCCATTTGAAGAGTCGTAAAACGTCGTCTTGTTATAAATTTATTTTTTAAATTTGTATGTTAACTTTGAAGACGTAGGTGTCTTTAGTTTACAATTATATACCATCGGTTCTCTCTCTAACTCTGATAGTTAAATACACATGAACCTCCATCTTTAATCACTCTATTTATTTAAAAAAACCGCAAGAGGATAGGTTTTCTAGTTTTAAAGATTTAAGCATACATAGGGATATAGGGACAGAGAAAACGACTTATCTTATACTATGTAGTGATATATAAAACAATCTTACCTAAGACAAATGCATTTATGTATGTATGTATGTACGTGGGCGAGCATCTGTGATTTGCGTGACAAATGACCAGCCTATTAGTCCCGTGCACGAATTTACATAATCTCCAGACCCTATTAATATGTCTATAGAATTCTATAGCATTCGTAGACCCGGCTATTATTGTTAATGATTTGTGTTGAATGCAGAATGAGCTATTGTGAATTACTTCAGATATACAATAAAGGGGAAGAAGTGCTTTGTAATTGTGCTAAGTCGTTGTTTTAAGGGTCATATATACCCATATGGTCTAGGAAAAGTATATGTTCAATTTTTTTTTCTACGTGATAGTGGGTAACTAATGAGTTTGTCTTATGGTAAGCGACTATCAGCCCTTGAACTATAGCAAATGCTAGGAGTCTCTCGTATACATTCTGTTTTAAAAAAGTAGAAAAAACCATTCTTGGGTGGGTCTTCCTCGAGTGTTATAACCTTTTTTTTTATAGAGGGAAATGCTTTTAGGCATACCCGCCGCGTGGCTGATGGTAAAGTGCGACGGGTTATATGGGACTCGCCTGGCCATTGGGGGTGTTGTGCGGCACGTTAGACGCGCCGCACGGCCAGGAATACCCACTAAAACCCTCTGCCACTCTTAGCCCTTGTGTCGGAGCGGGGGATCACTTGCGCAATTCCGCCTGCTGACCCCGGGTGTTATTATACCTGGGTTTATTTAAAAAGAGAGTAAACTGGTATAAGAGTGTCTGATTTTGCTATATAATAAAATAACAGTATATTATTACGTTAACTTATGAGAATTTCCCGGCCATATCAATTTACGTCCGTAAAATTAAAACCATAGGTTTCAATTTCGATAAAGCCACACGATCTCTATTACATATTTCCATTTAAATAAACTAAAAAATTAAAAAGCTAGCTACTAACTGCATTAAATACGCCAAGCTTATCTGTTACGGAAAACAAACGCCGAAATTCGGTTCATATACGAATTGATATTCAATCAAGTCGCCTTCAATCAAACAACAAATCCGAAAGGGCTTAAAAATTGCGCGTCTGATTTTTTTTTGCGTATAATTTATCTCTAATTCGTCCTCGTGTGATTTATTTGATCGCGAAGTTAACCGGATTACTGGGGAATGTGTCACAATTTGCGCACATCGAGTGTAACGCACATTTCGCGATTTATAACTATACTAGCTGTTGCCCGCGACTCCGTCTGTGTGAACTTTCATATAAACTTTGACCCCCTTCCCACCTTGTATCCCTTTTTTTCCAGGTAAAAAGTAGCCTATGTTTTATATCAGGTTCTAGACCATCTGTGTACCAAATTTCGTTCTAACTTTCTTAACCATGATTACACTACAAATACCTGCACACTTAAAGCTTAGAGCTACTACACATATACTCGTATTAGCGAATGCAAAATTCATGGTATAAAAGCGAATAATCTATCCGTCATGTCATGATCAAACTAAGGCTGTCCCTGATACGTTCCAGTTTATCGCAGCCCAACTTCAGTCACGACCAACGTAAAACATGTAATATATACCTTTATGATGATTTCCGATTGAAACATCGTTATTCAACTAGGCTACATGTAGCAACACTTTTGAATGGTATTAAAAAACAATTAATCAATTACCACCGGTTAGGAAGACAGTTTCGACGGAAAGAACCGACAAGAAACTATGATACTTGTATTTTTTAAATAATAAGGTACAAATACTTATTAATGTACTCTCTCAGCACTTGCTTTATGACTTAACTAAGTTGGCTCTTAGATGTAATACGAGAAAGATAACGTAAGCAACGTTAATTGTTGGGAGATGGTTTATTTATTAACAAGTATTTACAAAAGGTCGTCATCAATACGTTTTGAAAAAATATACATATCTGTTCTCATACATTAACTAATTCCTTACTTAATAATCCATGTGAAAGTGGGAATGTTTGTAGCTCTTTCACGCAAAAAGTACTAGACTATCTGATGAACAAATCACATGAAAATAAGTTGCGTGGTTTGGAAGACTTAAGCATATAGAGACAGAGTTAAAGCGATTTTGTTTTACTATGTAATAATAACGATTAGTTTTATATTAGTGTGGTTAGTACAAGTCGAAAAGTATTATAACAGTATCAACTGCGGCTCGTTGTGGCATCGACCTTAATTTACCCGTTTTTCTCATAGGTCAAGGCTGCAACATGTTCCCACCGAGGTCATGTAGGCTGCGGATTTTTAAATGTTTCAGTAACATGTTTAATGTTTTTGTTTTTAATTCGTTTTCAGCTTTGCCACCGATTTATAGGTACACGTATCTGTTTTTATGTACGCCCTATTTTATTATTTATTGGTTAACATTGCCCTAGTAGTGATTAAATGTTTTGTTGATAGACTGCAATGTGATTTTTTGTCTTTATTTTTAACTGCTTAGGGCTAAGCTCTGTGGCTTGATCGTCAACAAAAGGTTTCGCTTTTTTGTTTGTTTAGGTAATGTATATTACGCCTAACGAGGTATGTTACGCCTTACGACACGTGAATTTTTTTTTTAAGGCTAAATTATAATCTAAATGTTTAATTTATTCTCATAAAATTTAACAATTTATAAAGTTTGTGCGTCAGTACGAGTATTATCAAAATTGAAATTTTTGAATAATATCGTAAAAAATAGGATCATTTGTTTTATACGTGACGTATAATACTTGGAAAACCGCGGCTACAAATTAATCAAAACATTTAAACCTTTTGCTAAAAAACGGACACTCGCGCCCAAAATAGTGACGCAATAGTTACGTAATACAATAGAGCTTTCTTGCTGAAAACAAGAAAAAATGAAAAATGTAGCAATTAAGGGTATTTTGCACAAGAAAAGCGCGACCATCCATCAGTCGGTGAATATCTCCATATCTGGCGAAATGTATAAAGAATGTAGGTCAGACGAGCGGAACGAATTTATAAGGGCAGCGAAAATGTATCTTTTGGCACTCTGGACTTGATGTTATTACGGTTTTATTTCACTTTCAAAATTAAGATTATATCTAGTTTTTTACTTTAAAGAGTTGTAACCTTCGTCTGAACCAAGAGGAGGATACTCGACCAGTCGGATAACTCACTGGTCGGTTATAAGTCCCCAATGGTTCGATGTCGAGATCTCGGAGATGTCGGTATACAATTTAAGTCACATATTATAGATGTTATAGTTTAAAAGCGCGATTCAGAACTCGACGGGTTAGTAGCGGTTGCTATAACTAGCTAATGATTCGTCCAGGTATTGTATTTCTAGGGATAAGCGAAATTGTGTGTGAAAAAAATCCGATCACTAGTTTCAGAGATTATTTTTTGATTAATAATATTATTTGATGCCATGAGGTTACGACGTAGAAGATGTATCGTTTTTTTCATGTATTTTTAAAACGATGATACTAGGAATGTATCATTAACAACATGTCTAGATACTTAAAGACATATTACAATATACCGTTTCATTGTCAACAACTAGAGCACAAGCGTCTCGCCTTATCCCAGAGTCCTTTGGCACGAAGCCAAATATTTGACAATAGCAAGCTTTAACGGCTATAACGTATCATACATTCGGACTGTTGTGTTTTAGATCGCCGGTTATTTTCTTACAAAAAATTAAAAGATTTTTTTAGTCAAACTGTGTAACGGTTGACCAATTTTATACTTAGAGTCAATGTTCTTTCAACCTTTTTATGTATGAATATTCTGTTATAATTATAGTTTATAGATTTGTCTTAAGCACTTAAGATGTCACAGAATAATAACACCTAGAAAGATAATTGAAATGGCTTCAAAGTAGACAATTTTGTCTACATACAAAGACCGTTGCAGTGGATCGCATCAAAATTCGTATCTTTTTCGTATTATGTTTTTCCCCATTTATAGGATAACATTTATTATAGTAGCAACATTGTCGAGGGGCTTGTGTGAGTGTCATCGAGTATAAGAACGTGCTTTTTACATTTACATTTAAACATTTCTATCTTTACTTAAGGCGGACCTTATTAGGGGACTATCAGTCTATGTATTTACGTCTATATTTGATGTCATATTCCGTTCAATACAAAAAGTATGGTAAGGCATCTTTACCCACTTCAAGCCCTTGGCTCGATGCCAATCGTATGGCAGCTCCGACCCAGCCTTAACAGATATACGCATTACCATACATTCGGACAATTGTCTTGACGATTTATGACTATAAATGAAAGATGTTTCTAGAACTTTCGATGTATTTTTAAATACTAATAAGTACAGTGAAAGTAACAAAGACTCTATTTACTTTATAAATACATAGGTAGTCTTTTTCAGTTTCAATTCATTTACTAACTGAATAAGCTCGCACGCGGGAGCTATTTTTGATTGAGGGTACTTCAAGAGAATCCTTTTTTTTTCTTTATGAGCGGCTATAACCACTTTCTATCTCGCCTGTTCCTTTACCTCCTATTATATCAAATGTATGTTTAATAACTTTGAATAACTTCGATATTAGGAACCCGTTATTGAAGCTTAAATAAAACAGAACGAATGCAATTGCACGTAAAATTATTTTTACTCTCTGACAAATTTTAACCACAGATAACTGAAACGAGACTGCATCTGCCAAACCGCAACAAATGACTGTTCGTTATCAATAAATTAACGTTGCGAGCGTCAAATTTATAGCGTTATAAATTTAATAACTATCCATACTAATATTATAAATGGGAAAGTGTGTCTTTATGTTTAACTTTCTATCGCGGCAAAACGGCTGGGCCGATTTTGTTCAAATTTGGTATGTAGATAGATGATACCCAAGAAAAAAACATAGGATACTTTTTATCCCGGTATTGTCCCGGGAACGGGAACTACGCAGGTAAATCCGCGGCGAGCAGCTAGTGATATTATAATTTTAATCAAATCTCTCATGAATATTCATTTCATTTGTAAGGTAGGCGGGTAAGCGTTTCGTTATTATGAAGTAAGGGACTGTCAAATTTTATACCAACGAGTTTCCATACGGTTTAATCAAATGGAATCTTATATAGTACAGTAATAGATTAGTAATTAAATTGGGCCTTAAGCTAGATAGTTGGTGTACTTGTTTTGATTGAGTTATCAGTTTTGGAACAGGATTTGTAGACAGTCGTATACGTTCCTTCATCTTATTATATTATATTAATCTTCTGTCTTTATAGTTGTGAAAAGTCGGTCATAAATACTCTTGGGATCTGCTGAACCGATTTTAATGGCGTCATAAGTGAGTGAGTGTCATAAGCTATATATTTATATTGTATTGATAGTAAAAAGACATAAAATTGTAAAAACAAGCGTTTTTCCTCCGACAAACTGCTGTGCAGTTTGGCGGGATTTTTCAAAACATGTATATTGATTGGTTTATGAAAAATAAATAAATATAAAAAATAAAAAAGTACTACACAATTGTTCCAATGTCTTGTGATTTTTTTTAATTTAAATCAAATTTTACTATCTGACTTGGATCCGCATCATCAAGTGTTCAGCAAGCACACCTGTCTTACCCTTTAATTAACAGAAGACTGATCAAGAGTTAAACAGTGCTCTATAAAGTTATTAGCAGTATATTCAGTCCAAGGATGAAGCTACGTACGTGTCACGTGTGCTTTATTGTTCCGGAATGCTCAAAAATAATGGATACCGGGATAAATAATGACTGCCAATAAAAATAAATAGAAAACACGAATTAGGCAAGGTATAAATTCAGAGAAAGGCTTTTAATCACTAAACGTTTTTTTTACATACAAAGATAAGGTGTTAGTCACGCGTCTTTGCCGAGCGATACCATCGTCTCATAAATTAACCGATGTCAAGTAATAGTATTTCAATGCATTTCATTCGGTAAGTGGACTAGAGGCCCATTTTTCCCTTTTGTTACTAATCCCTTCCTCTCCCACAATTTTTAAAGCCATTTCATTATTGAGATATTTCATTCGTGAGACACTCAGCAAAGCGTCTGTTCATGAGCAGGGATGTTCGGGTACTTTCGCGAGATCCTCCTATAACAAATAAAAAAGTATTCTTAGATATTATGGGTGTAAAGCTTTAATTTAACTTAAAATGTTCCTAACTAAGGAACTCTCTAATATCGTATATTCCTATAGTTATAGGAATTTGTAATGCTAAACAAGACAAATAGTATATCATGAAGTAGTTTACAGGCATTCAGGCCACGGGATAACGCTACGTGCGGTCACGTGCACGCCGATGTACCGAAATGCTCAACAATAGCGGATACCGGGCTAAATAATTGCTGTTAATAATAATTAGTTTGCTCCAGGACAATGTTGGACTGGAATATTTAATAGGAATTTGTGCTCTGATATGTACGTGATAGTATCGTCTTTTGGAGCGAAATTAATCGTAAGATTGTTTGTGGGGTTTTAGAAGTTAAAATTTTAAACATGCCTCAGCTTCGCTCGCATATATTACGCGTGTATTATACATACAAATCTTTCTCTTGAATCACTCTATCTGTTTAAAAAATGCATGAGGATCGGTTACGTAGTTAAAAGATATATTATGTAGTGATAAGTATTCAATAAATATGATAATGTGGTAGTGTATGAAATATTGTTGCTATGTACTGTAATATTTAAAAATGTTATTGTACGAACTTCTGTTTGATATTCTATTTTTCTTTTACAGGTAAGTGTGGAATGCAATATTAGCAGCATAGTTGGTATAAAGGTAATCAATGTAAATACATATAATAGATAATAATAATATTAAAATAAATACCGGGAAACTTTATTACCGTGAAAGCTGCGTTTAGGTTAACCACCACTACTTCGTTGACTTTCGTTCTTAATCGTCTCCACTTAACGATTTCTTGCTAAATACACACATCGAATGTGTAAAAGCTTCGAACTAGAGCGGTATTAACCATTGTCTCCTTGAGAATTGACTTCAAGACTTATCATGTTTTTGCCTTTTTGGCTGGGATCGCTTTTACCAATAATTTTTCCCGCCGCTAAAGGCAGCACGATTAAATAATTATTTAAAGGAACATAAATGGGAATTTACTGCACTGCATACTAATGTCTTACTAACACGTTCAGTATTGAGGAGATCGCTTTCAAACTATGCTCAATTTCTTGTCATTAAACAAGCCTTTTACATACAATTGTGAAACACGATTTTTATATGGTGTATTCGTCAATGGGTACATATCTATTAAACAGACTGGTCGTGTCTCAATCTTTTACTATCTGTGTACCAAATTTCGTTCTAATCGGTTCAGTAGTTTTAGCATGATGTAAAGACAGACAGACAGACAGAGTTACTTTCGCCTTTATAATATTAGTATGGATATACCAAATGTCAAGAGTTTCGTAGCACCGGCCGCAAGATGGCGTAGCAGGTTGTTTGGTATTCATATCAATCGCGAGCAATGCTCGCCCCAGCAATACTCTCATTACGGAGTCCCAACGTTACGTAACGCTGGCAGCGTGCCCGCCAAGTCTGATTACATTTGAAAATATACCTATTATACCCGTATACGTGTATATACATAGGGTTTAGCGGTTTCTTTAATGTGGCGAAGCTAGACTGAGCAATGTGCTTAGTTCCCTTTCAAAATGATCTGCAAGATTACATAATAGGTTCTTTTATACTTTTAATTTCAATACGATCAAATGTTAGTTACTAAACTGCCTGGGACAAATCACTTTCTAAATTTATATGTTAGTTATAAGGGTTAACTGAATACGTTAATAAAATCTTTAAGTAAAACATTTAAAACTTATAAGTTTAACCAAAACTATACGCTACATAACTAGATATATTTCGAATGAGCGATAACAATGTGGTGTTAAAGCTTTTGTTTAATCAGGCTACATACATTAAGTACCAACTGAATTCGTCATAGTTTTACAAAACATATATCTAGCTCCGGTTTAAAAATGAGTTTTTACCGGCATCCATTATTACCGATGTCAAAATTTGCGGACACGATAATAAAAATAATAATAAATTGTTTTATTATTAAACCGATTTTGACGACCGCTTGGCGCAGTGGTAACACGACTGCCTTCAGCGCGAATTCGATTTCGATGTATTTACAAAAGAAAAGTATGTATATGTAATTTATTCCGTTATCTAGTTGCCATAACACAAGCTTCGGCTTAGTTTGGAACTAGATGGCGCTGTGTATAAATGTCCTGAAATATATAAACTCTTAGTTTACACATACCTATATAAATTAATTACAAAACATTTACAGTATAGATGAAAGTCTACGATACTACACTTAAGACTTACTGAGTTGTTGCTCACTTATCCTTCTCAAACTTATTAGACGAATGAATATTACTCAAAGAAAACAAATATATTACGGTCGGTCATAAAGTAAGGAGATAAAAAGTTAAAAGTGTCCGGTAAATTATAGTTTGGGCAAGCGTAGACAAAGCCGGGGGCGATGTTTGCGATAAGCGATGGGATTGCGAAGAACAAACAAACAAACGGTAAACAAGTTTATGATCTATAAAATACCTGCGTTTTACTGAATTAAAAGTAATAAATTTCTTATTTGTAATATGCGTATAATATAGAAGTACTATAAGAAGTTTAGGTACTTGGTTTCTGACACGATATATAATTATTTTCTTTAGTGTTTAAAAAAAACGGTTGTCTGTAGAATGTAAGAGGTAACGCCGCATGAGTCGTTATTTTTCGTGACTGCAGTCTGCTCCTTCGAATTATAAGGGGGTGAGGCTTTTGTTCATAATTTTAAGCTAAAAAGCTTTGAGTACACAAAAAAAAGATAATATAATTTGTATTACAAAAGTAGATGAATGTGGCATTTAATTCTACTATATCTTATTATTTATATCAAGCAATTAAACGAATAGTACTCGACTAGTTTTCCGCTTACATCCGAGGTAATAAACACGAGAGGAATTTCCATCGATCTACAAATGTCTTCATAGAATTCCGTAGCTCGTGAAACAATTTACTTCGCTAAAGTGTGTGAAGTAATTCGAGTTAGAATACAAGCGAATTGGTGATTTATTGCCTAGGATTAAAAAGCGTTTTTCTATGATCCAGTTGTATGTTAAAGTGTAGAAACATTGGAAGTTTTCATCGCTTTTTAGGGAAAAAAAGTGCTATGTCTTATTAACAATATTCATTTTATTATTCCGCAATTCCTTTTTATTAATAATATTATTAATTTACAATAATTATATTAAACTTTATAAATAACGTTTATGTAATCATGTTGGGAGACATTACGTATGCTGATTGCTGATTTGTACGTATTAAACTCATAAAGCTCATAACACAATTCCCCTATTTGGTGACTTAAACTTTTACTACTTATTTGCTCACAGATTTCAGTTTAAATGCATTCCACATTATGAATATTCGAACCGCAACCGCAAAAATCTTATTCTGAGCTCAATGCAAAAGCATAAATCAGCAATCGCGACTGATACAAATGAACAGTTCTTCCTCACCATCTGCTCACTCGCTCGGTTCCCAATAAAAAGTCGGCCATCGTTCACCGACAACGAAAGTCGGCAAAATCGCGCTCGCCGACAAAGAACGAAAGTCGGCAATTGTCGGTCGCCGATTCACCGACGCGACGCGGACGGTAGACGCTAACGATCTTCGTATCTCTGTGCTTTTATTGAGCCGCAGCCATTTCATTGTGAGCCAGTCACGTACAGGTGGATGGGAATGGTTTATTTTATTCGTTTCTTTTTAATATCGGAAGACATAACTTGAAAAGCCCGAGATCGTAAAACTGGCAAATAAAATCGTGATAACTCTGTTAGGAATGTTACAAATTCTAAATTATGGATTTCCTTTCTCGATATTTCTTTTAGTTTACTGTTGGTTTATAGTTTTGGAAACGTATACGTTTTATTGCTAATACGGCTATAATACAGATAACATTATCGATAGCTTATAGCAGTACCTTAATCAAACAACGCTCCATAATTTAGCACATCAATAATCGCGACG
>JADANM010005346.1:1935397-1945461 GCA_026213755.1 Eurema hecabe | reverse complement strand
CTTAATCAAACAACGCTCCATAATTTAGCACATCAATAATCGCGACGTCCATCGTTTATTGCATTCCTAATAGACAATTACAACGGCCTCGGAGACCTTCGCGATGGAAAATATAATTAGCTAATAACAGGAATTGGACGGCGATGACAAGATTCCCGCAGACAATTAGGCGTATTTACAATAGAAATTTATTGTTCGTAATAGCACGATAAATTGTCCGTCGGCTGTTATTAATTGCGGCGGAGTTCCAGGGGAGCGAGAAAGAAGCGAAAATTAACGAGTGGCTAAGATCTGGGATGCCGCTTCGATACGGGCAATTTGCGAACTCATTTGCGCTTCACTGCTGAAATACATCAAAAGAGTGCGAGCTGTGCTTATGTTGGGCGACCTTTATAATATAGTACAATATTAAGATTGTCTGCCTGTATGTGCAATTTTCACCTTTAGTTATGAAGATGTCAAGAATCATTGTTAAAACAAAGCCTGATATCGTGTAAAAGTCTATAATAAAGAGTAGCTCTGAATTAAAATCCTTACCCACGACTTAAGAAGTTAATGTTTTTTTTTATATCTTACCAGCTGCGCCACACCATTTTACTTGCGTAGTTTTCGTTAACGTGTCTAAACCTAAATAACAATGTGCTAATATAGAATCTAAACCAAATGTTTGTTTAACTTCAGCCATACCATTCACTAGTTTTTGTAAAAGCAACAGACACATTTAAATACATCATGATACTAATATATTACCTATTAGTATGATAATAAAGTTATAATATATGTCGCAGAGAGTGACGTCGTAGTAGTTGTATTGATGCCGAGGTAATGATTGTTTGCTTCATGATGGCTCTTTCTTAGGTTCTTAATAAGTACAACTTCAGAGTAACATATTCAGGGCGTATATTAAGCCCGATTATTAATTATTCAATATCATTATTTTCACAATGCTGTCTTTAGCAACTGACTAATGCCACAAAATACTTTTAAGTTTGAATATAAACCTTGTAATAAACCAAGGAGATTCGACTAATAAACTAATATTGCAATAGTTTGATTATTATTTTCGTCCATCTGCTCCGCAATTATATGCAACCTAAATACAAAACATTAAACAAAACAATGTCCACCAAAGAAAGTCCCTGATTCGTAGCTTAGATAAGACAAAAATGTAATTCCGACGGTCTAATAACGCCGGTGAACAGCTGTCGTCGTCAACAAGTGTCGAGATAGGCCCTGAATAGTTCGCAGATAACAGCTGAAAGTCATGGAGGCGCAAACTACGGTCCTCGGATATCCGTCGTAGCTAATGACTTTTAGTAAAGTGGCGAAGAGCTTCGTTCGAAGTGAAAATTTGACTTTTAAAAACATAGCTTTATTATAGCATAGACTTTTAGCCATTAAAAATCCTGATCTTCTTATTTATGTATGTATCACGCTTTGTTATTGAATATTGTAAAAGATTTCATAAACTAAGAGAACAATCATGATATGATAACTGGCGACCCCATCACATCTAAGTTATCTCTTCCACGCAACCATAGAAGAGTAAAAACTACTATAAGTAACTACTAACTAAGTTTGCCTAAAATGAGAGCTTTATAAACCTTTACGTCCTTATAATGTATATAGCACCTACTGGCGCGATGACGTCACAAAACAAGGGTCGCAAACAGATGTCGAGATAAGCGTGAATAGTTTGCTATTTGGAATACGTGTAAAGCCGTTGTATCTACAATGTTCTACGGCATATTATACTTTATTTTCTGTTATGTCGGTATCAAGATGCTGATTCGAATGTTATCCCGGAAAACAGTCGAAGTACCTACATAAAAAAAATTCAGTAAAATCAAAAATGTTAGTAAACACGAAACACAGTTGTATGACATCCATTATCTTATCTATACACTTTCATAGTTTTAAAAAGTCGGCAACCCACTCCAGAGCTGTTCGCTCGCCTGCTCGCAAGCCCCCTATGTTATAAAAAAAAGTTTATTGTCCATTTGAAAAATGACACACGATTCATTGATGAAAACTCTTGTTGTAGTAATTTAATTCCAAGACCCCGCTCAATACAAAGACACCAAAAATGTCACTCGCCGTAATGACACCAAGAGCGGGCAACAGGTGTCGAGATAAGGTATGAATAGTTTGGAGCCGATGGCGGCAAACAACGGGCGTCGGAAGTCCGCCGCCGCTAATGCTGCACGCTCTTAGATAACACGAAAAAGGGAATATTGAGTATGTTAGGACCCGTGTTGTATTTAGATTTTGTTAAATGTTTAGCGACCACTGTCCAGGAATACGTATTTGTAATGCTTTAGCCTCTGCAATAGAAATAATACGCTGATACGAAAACTAAATACGTAATAATCAGTTTTTAAAGAATGAAGACCAGAGGATAGATGGGGAAGAGTAATGTATCTTGTTTGAAGATAGGCAAACACACCGCGACCACGCCTGGGGCTAAATAAAGATGCCGTCGAGAGTGTGGCATGTCGGCCCAGATGCTTTTCCACTCTTGCTTTGAGGAGTTCCAAATTATATTAAATTATAAGGAAGTAGGTATGTGAATTTTGTACTTTATCAGTTAAAACGTAAAGCAATCTTGGAATAATTTACCTTATAAGACATGATATACTAGCTATACTAGATATCGTGCGAAAGAGAAAACACTTTATGAAGCCGAAATGAGCCGATGGTCCCTTTCTAATGGTCGATCTGCCATACTCATCGTTGGGTATTGTACGTTTGTAACAAAAGAATCGTGAATGAAAGCCTGAAATTTTTAAAGGAGGAAGTAATGAAGGTTATCTTTATAAATGTTGGTCGTTGGGCAGCGCATGAATTTCTGTAAGAAAACATTTTATTCAAAAAAAAAGATTTGAACGAAATTAAATGGCGAGCCCAAAATAGATATAGAAAGAAAACTTTATAAAAATACAGGGATTTCATTTCTCCAGTATTTGAGAACACTGAACCTATCATGAAGAATAGATACCGGTGGTAAATGTTTTGTAATAACATGACGATTCAAGTGTTACTTTATGTAGCCTAATTGAATAAAGATACATTTGACTTTGACTTGGACACTCCAAAAAAACACACACAGTCAATGGAAAACCACCAGCTTTTTTGTAGTATATTAAAATTATTTGAAACTTGTATCTCGTAGTACTTAAATAAACATTCACTCCAACTAACTTCTCCAAAGGATCCGAGACGAGCACGTTTTTATTACCAACCCTCAATATTTGTTTAGAACTCACATAATAAACTTTGCGTGCAATAGCCGCATTTAAATACGCTATAAAGACCCCTGATGAAGTATAATACCCTCCTTTTTGCTCGGATACCTACTTGCGGTGAAATTAAAAAACTTATACAACTAAGCGGCCGCCGCGCCGACGAATAAAGACGAAACATTGAACATTTCATTGGAAGAAAATAAACAGCAAGCCACAATACATATACTACCGTATTGCAATAACCTCAAAAGAACGATTTTTTTTTGTAACCTTAATTGTAATTAAATAATATCTGTTTATAATTACCTAATACATTTTAAAATGGTTTGATATTGAGTTTTAATCTTCAAAAAGTGGCACTTAAAATTCCCTCGCTAATCTTCAAAATATAAGTGACGTCATAGTTATCTTTGTGGGTACGAGGCATGAAAAGACTGAGTCAAATGTTTGTTTGCGTTGTAGTTTTGCGATTATTTAATAACTTTAAGGCCACGTCCCTTTTAGGGCGATCAAAAATAGAAGTCATTTTGGTATAGTTTTATGAAATCTAATCCATACTTCCATACTAATATTATAAATGCGTAAGTAACTCTGTCTGTCTGTCTGTCTGTCTGTCTGTCTGTTACGCTTTCACGCCAAAACTACTGAACCGATTGTAATGAAATTTGGTACACAGATGGTCTAGAGCCTGAGATAAAACATAGGCTACTTTTTAACTAAAAAAACGGTTATAAGGGGGAGAAAGGGGAAGTTAAAGTTTATATGAAAGTCCACGCGGACGGAGTCGCGGGCAACAGCTAGTGGTTTATATTTTCAATGGGTATTTTTATGTTTTTTGGTAATGTAACGACATATAAAACCGTTTAAACAGTAAAGAAATAACGTACATATACCCCATTGAATTTTGTTATCGCGATAAAATATCTGGCGATGGAATTAATTGGGAATCCTTTCTAGAATTGATTAATTTTGTAAGTGTTAGTCGAGCGCTCTCACGATGTCGCAACGTGGAGTTGAAGGGACAAAAAAGCGATTCAATTAAAATTGGTATACTTTTCTTTCGATTATATGTTATGATATAATTGTCATAGTGTGAATGTAAAGAAGCTACTTAACGTTTGTAATTATTAAGTAACTAGCCGGCCCATCGCGACTTAGTTGACGCTATACTTATCCTACCCGATACCTTGTTATCGACTACCTTATGCCCTACGCTTACCACTTTATTACTAACTAGCTGTAGATCGCGACTTCGTCCCCGTCGGATCTATTTCTATTATTATGTTGTAGTAAGTCAATTTTCGCAGCGCACGCAAAGGAAGCCCTTAAAGATGAATAATTTTCCCCCGTTTTTTCCACATTTTCCATTATATCTTCGCTCCTATTAGTCGCAGCGTGATATTATGTAGCCTAAAGCCTTTCTCGATAAATTGTCTATTCAATAAAAAAAGAATTTTTCAATTCGAACCAGTAGTTCCTGAGATTAGCGCGTTCACACAAACAAACAAACAAACAAACTCTTCAGCTTTATATATTAGTAATAGATAATAATGTCAATTGGTTCAGCAATTATCGAGTGCTTACCAACACATTTTGCGATTCGTTTTTATATAAGATTAGTGGCGTAATTTTCTTTTTCACGTTGATAGTTCCCACTATATCCCTATATAGTGGATATAGCGTTACTAGTATCCCAGTATTGTGCTAATCTACGGTTGTATCCTGTAGTATCTGTATCAAAGAGCTACTAATATACTTACTACATTTTAAATCAACAACACTATTGACTTCCTTTTTTTATAAATATACGAAAATATACATCTATATCTATACTAATATTTAAAGCTGAAGAGTTTGTTTGTTTGTTTGTTTGTTTGAACGCGCTAATCTCAGGATCTACTGGTTCGAATTGAAAAATTCTTTTTATTGAATCGACCATTTATCGAGGAAGGCTTTAGGCTACATAACATCACGCTGCGACTAATAGGAGCGAAGATATAATGGAAAATGTGGAAAAAACGGGGAAAATTATTCACCTTTGAGGGCTTCCTTTGCGTGCGCTGCGAAAACGGTTCAAGATACCAAAAAAATTGTATGAAAGAATAATTCCTCTTTAAATGATCTAAAAAAAGTTCGCGACTGTATATGTCTATCTTCTAAGATTGACTTACTAAAACATAATAATAGAAATAGATCCGACGGGGACGAAGTCTCGAGCAACAGCTAGTCGAATATATGTATATTATAGTAATATTGTCCTTATCATTCAGGAAGCTATATATTGATCGATAAATATCTAATCGAAACAGAATCTGAAGGCCTGTATCACATATGAGCTAACTTAAGAATTATTGTAGCACAGTTTCAGTTCGAGATATATTTAACGACTGTTGTTAACTCTCTCTTGCACATTATTTTAGAAAAGGGTGGCGATAATTTTATTTTATATAGATATAAATTGAATCAACAATAAAGCGATTCCTTTACAACATACTAGCTACGTGTGCTAGTGGTTTAAAATTTTTAAACCAATCATATATTTTTAGGATAGTAATCATTTGATAATTCTAGTGTTACAGTGTTTTAAAATAAGGAACATATGCATACCATATTTTTCCTGTATATTATAAAAAAATAGTCATAGTACTTATCGTTTTTAAATACTCGTAGTAAGTCTAATTTTGGAATAATTAAGAACGTGAGTTTTGCTGTTTTCTCCACTCGTGTAGAAAAGAAAAATTTGCGTAATTTTTACTTAATCACGATCTTTATAATATGCATATAAAGCTCAAAAGAGCTTATTTTGCGTGTATACCATTATAAGAATATTCAAGAAAGACGTATCTACCAAAAGGCAATTATAACAGTGACGTCATCGCGTAACCCTGATTTCAGTAGAGCCCAACGTCTGACGCGCGTCGACCTAAATTCACCGGATCCATCTCTATCCCGCCTTTTCCCTGTCGCGTCAAGCAAAAACCCTCTGCCTCGGAAACTTCCCGTTTTTATATGTCTATCTCAAATACTAATACCTAATACTCGGCGATGCCATGAATAGCGGCTTAGATTAATGGCTAAGATGAAAAGCCTGTAGATGAAGACGTAATATTGAGTTTTGACGTTCGATCGTAGTTGCAATGTTGACGCGTATATTCGTGTACCTTAATATAAAAGAATCTATAAATAAATCGTCAAATATAATAATATGAATTCCTTCTAAATATTTAAAATTACATGACAAATATATTAAATAGTACATTAACTAAAACATTGTTAACACAATCTTAATACCAAAATGTTTGTTTAAATTTAACTACTTATGTATTTCAAACTACAGCTAAGAACATATCACTATCAAATAGACTATTATTATTCAGACTCTAAGCTAGTTTCCTAACTAAAGCCTCCAAACCAAATCCTCGACGCATACGAGTCGAGATTTAAAAAGCCGTAAGCGGAACTATCGTACGAAGATCAATGGTTATTCTGAAAGCATTAAACTGGTCTCCGAGTCGGGAACTTGGAGCTTTAATTTAAGTGGCCCTCGAGTTACGTAAGCCACTCGACGCAAGAATCTCTCCAACGGAGTATTGTTTGAATATTAATGTAAGATTAAATGTACTTTTCGAAGGCTCCTCCAATTTAGGCCCGTGGGCTACTTAATTTGATGGTTTTTAATGTAGATGCTAAGTACCATTCAATAAAGGGATGGTTAGCGGTTAACTGAAAACCACTTGTTTCGTTACGAAGTGTTTCGATTTTGAAAACGATTTCGTTTAAAAGATAATTTAGAGGTGTCGTTCCGTTTAAAATATCTATGAATGACGCAATTGCGTCACATGATAAACTTATAATTTGTCGCAAAATACCTTAAGTCGTATTCGTCGTAGTTAGTCGTAGTCGTATAGTTCTGGGTAGCACTTTGGTTATGGGCTAGCGTTTCCCTAACCATACGGAGGGTGTCATTGTCAAAGTCAATTTTTTTTTATCTATACCAATTTATAAAGCTAAAGAGATTGTTACATGTAATTGATGATTTGTACTTATGCTTATGTTTAAGAAACGTGCTTATTGGCCTCTGAGGCACTGCTAGTGAGTCTATAATAATACTATATATATAATAATAATGTTAATACATAAATACGCAGTATATAATGGGTAATTAAGGGTATAAGATTGGTTCTATTAAGTTCCGGTACAGAAATACCGCAGTGCGCTGTGCATTCGTGCCGCATCCGATAGCAAGTGAGCTAGCTATGCGGCCGAACCACGGTTATAGTAACTTCGATCTTCTATTACATTCTAAAAGGTTTAATGATTAGCAACGATCAATTTATTCAAATTGTACACGTTATGACCGAGCACAGTTTTGAGACAGTAAGCAGGTGATGTCAATCTGATCGAAAGTGACTATCGCCGCGAATAAACTTGATAATTTATAAAAATAAATAAAGACCTGTCTTTTTAAAAAACTGTTTTGTACCTAATGAATTAAAAACGTTTTCGAAATGCCTTACGTAGGTATTTAGCAACATTCGTATAAAGCAGTCATCAGTAGGTAATATATGTCAGAATGTTTTAAAGCGAAATAGATTTTGTCAATATAAAGAAAAATTGGTATACTTCACAAAACTATATCCTTAATTAGTTAACATTCGATCTATCTATATAAGTGATAGATGGAAAACTGTTTTATCCAAATGGCAATAGCTAAAATAACATACAAATAACATACAACGATAGCATTGTTTATTTAATTTTATTTTGCAAAGATGTAACCAGATAAAAAACGAATTAACGAAACTCCACGATCGGCTGTTAAGCTCGCACAAATCACGCACAAAGACTGGCATCATCAGATAAAGAGCAACAGTAGAACAAAGCAACAGTCATGCGTAGTTACGTACAATGCAGGAATGCGCAATCTAAGCAAATTTTCTCTAACGCCGACCGCCGCAATGAATATTCAAGCGTCTATAGTCTATACAGATACATGATAGGACACGATGGAATGGATTAGAGTTCTGCTTACACGCCCGACGAGTGTCTACGGTGTCAATTTGGATAAAGGGTTAAAGGATTCGCTTTGGGAGAGCCGGTGAGCCGCTGACTGTTAATGAGTACCAGTAGTGCTCATTTCATAGGAAAGCGGTTTTGAGGTTTTGTCGCGGTGTGCGTCAGTTTAAGGATTGAGGAGAATGTGTGTTCATGATAAACGTCCTTGATACAATTCTATTTTTATATAAATCTGTTTGTTCTACAAAATCGTATGAATATTTCTGGCACACTAGGTATAATATAGTACCTACGTATTGTTTTTAACAGTTAAACGCACTTTCAAATGTACAATGGCCTACTAAGTATAGCATTCGAATAAATCATATTATCTTTCACTTTAAGAGATTGTAAAAATAAGTGTTGTTAAAGAAGTCGAAATAATTATAATATCACTTAAATTAACAAAAGTAGAAATACCAAATTTAGTCGCTAAAAATATTTTAGTTTCACTTGTATTAATGGATTGCTTAAGGGATAGTTTCGTCCGTATTACTATGACTTGTTTTAACACATTTTGATGGAACATTAGCTCACTAAAAATAATACAATCTTCGCCACTGAGAGATAGCGCAAATAAATATCAAAGTGTAAAGCCCCGCCAAAGTTCGCAATCACATCGCGAACACTGTATGCATTGTATTAACTTTAGTGGTGGATTTTTACGAAACAATCTACATAAAACGTTATAACATTCCGCGCGTGTCGCCATATCTCCGGAATCGTAAACGTCTATCATAAAAATTCGGCTTTTTTTTACGATGCAACGCCCTCTCCGGCGTGGTAATGAAAAAAAGGCCCGCCATTTTATATTTAGACGCCTATTAACCGTTTCGTTATCAATCCGAGAGGACGAACGGGTTTTCAGATTATTGTATGGGAAATTTTTTGTTTTGTTTCCTTTATTTATTTATTTATGCTGTATTATATAAAAAAAATATGTAATAGACGGCCTTATAAGACCCCTCTTCCAGGCAACATTGATAGGAGTTTTGTTGTAATATAAAATGTTATGTGACGCCCAAATCAAGGAAAAAAATATGCAATATGATAAGTCTATAAAATATAAAGGTTGACCGTTGACTTTGTCGTAGTCTTCGCGGTGGAAATTTGAGCTTTTAGTCGATTTAAATCTGACAAAACTTGCTGACCTTCTATCAATAGGTATAGCCATTTCAGTAGTTATAGCCAATAAGTATTCCCAACAAAAGAAATGTTTCCTATACATCATATGACCGCACGCACACAGCACATGCTTCATAGCAAAAAACTTGAATATTCCCAACTCCCGTCCCGTTGATATTTCAAAGGTGACGCGTAATCTCGTGTATTTTCACGAAGTGTTTTAATCGTCAAAGGAGCAAGCCCGCTCTTTAATCAAGGCGCATTCAAAGCCGAAAGTAGAGCCCAAATATCGCGACGAGACGGCAGGCGAGGCGATATCCACGGAGGAGTGTGCTTTACATTTTATTTCGTATATTCCGTTTTCATTTCTTGAGAAGTGAGTGTTTTTATGTTATCGGTTAACGAATGCTCGACGACTGTGAAGTGTCGTTGTGTTTGATGTTGTTTTTACGTTGGAATAGAAATTATTTTTAGTGTAATGAATATGTAATTGTAGATTAGTATATTTTGGTAACTATTGTATATTGAAAATAATGTATTATTTACAATAATAGGCATGATGACAGTCTATAAAAATAAAAAATCACTTCTATAATATAATAAAATAAATACAATATCCGTATTTCTTGTTTTTTTTTT
>JADANM010005346.1:1911055-1928219 GCA_026213755.1 Eurema hecabe | reverse complement strand
TATTTTTTATCAGTACTATGCCACCCTCGTCAGTCCTTTGGCATTAAAATTTTGAAAAACGCGAATAATTCAAAAAATACTTAAAAAACTGACTGGCCCAGCTGAGGATAGCATATTGATGAGATAAACTATGCATAGAAATCAACATATGTGTATATTTATGGTAAAAAATATATGTTCAAAATAGGTCGAAAAGTTGGACAGCTTTTGTATATTCACCCTTATAAAGTACAAAATGACAATTAATTAATTATCTTTGACCTTGGTATATGAGGATAAGTAAAGATCAGAATTTGTCACTGACATCAGTTACTAATATATAGATTTTTTTTATAACTTAGGGTGCAAACTTGCAGGCTAGCTAGCTGGTGGAAGTTGATCTTTAATCTCTCTTCTTGAAACACCCCAAGACGTAAATATTGCAGCATAATTGATTTATTTGAACAGTATAAATTTCCTTAAATTGATAATTTTTAAACACGTTTATATTTTTTTAACATATAGGACAATTTATTTTTTGTTAAAAAAGTTTATTTGTCAACTTGCTGCGAACCCTGATAATCCATTACATGGAAACTATGGACCCCATATTAAGAAACCCTGGTGTAGATGTTATATTATATATGTAGATCCAAAAAGATTGATTCCATTCACGATAAAAGAGCCTTAGTGGGCGGCGTGGGAAAGGGAGGTCGAGTGTTCGCGATCGTAGGCGTAAATTAATCGGTAATTCACACATACTAGCTGCATACCGCGGTTTTACCAAGCGGTTCATTTATTTATTATTTATTTATACACTTTATTATTACACTTTGAACAGAAATATGACACAGAAGATACATTAAAAGAATTATGTATATGAATGGCGGCTTTATCGATTGGCAGCGATCTCTTCCAAGCAACCTTTAAAGAAGAAATACAAGAAAGTAGCAAGACAGGTTTAAACCTAGTATTACGCAGATTTTTCACACTCTTAGGAATCTACGTAGTTAGGCCACGTATCACTTTGTGGAATCGGCTCTCTCGTGCGGAAATTCCGATAAATAACGACTTGGACTTCAAGAAGAGAGCGTACATCTTTTTAAAAGGTCAGCAACCCACTCCAGAGCCGTCAAGCTCTGCGAGTGTTGATGGGCGGCGATGACCACTTTCCATCAGGTGGCTCGCCTGCTCGTTTGCCCCCTATGTTATAAAAAAAAACTAAAAAACTCTGTTAACATTACAAGAATCCAATAATTACAATATTATTACCTCGACATAAATACAAAACGAGAAAATCCAATACGTCACAGTCCCAATTCACACATATATTAATCTACTTGACTATTATATATCGTTCCATTGTACCGGAACGAGAAAAACACCTCCCAGGAGATCGGCAACTTTCGATTTCCGACTTGATTTTACTTGTGTACGCGCGATAGCGACGTTCTCGCGAAATCAAACGAGAATCAACTATCATTCTTACAAATATACGAATTGCAATATTTTCTTTACAATATCAATACTTTTCATTGAATAAACGGAAAAGTTTGTTATGATTTGTGTGTTTGTTGTTCTTTCACGAAATAACTATTGAATGAATTTAGTGGAAGTTGGGCATACTGTTTATCGGTAAATTATAATCTATCCGTGAAATTGTGAAATTAATTTTTTAACTTATTAATGGAAATATCTTAATGTATATAAATTACGTGTCACGTTGTTTGTCCGCGATTGACTCGTAAACTACTGAACCGATTTGAAATAAATTTGCACACCGTATGCAATTTCAACCAATTTGAAAGATAGGATAGCTTACATCCCGGAATTGCCCCGAGAACGGGAACTACGCGGGTAAACACACGCGGGACACAGCTAGTGTGTTTGTCCATACTTCCATACTAATATTATAAAGGCGAAAGTAACTCCGCCTGTCTGTCTGTCCACCGCAAAAACTACTGAACCGGTCAGAACGAAATTTGGTACACTTGGAGCCTGAAAAAGAACATAGGTAGGAACATACTTTTTAAGTGGAAAAGGGTTAAAAGGGGCGAAGGGGGAGAGTCAAAGTTTGTATAAAAATGGACACGTGGACAGAGTCGCGGGCACCAGCTAGTATATTATAATCTATCGTTATTCACAATACAACGGTAACAAATACACCTATGTATTATTTATAGGAACGGCCGTTCGCAGTGGCACAATAGCGCAAACACCATGAATCAAGTGTGTGACGGCCGCTGCGTTAGCTCTACTTATACTACTATTTGTTACGTCTTGCTGTATCTCTGTAACGTGCTACATACACCGTATCATACGTCAGTTGGATCAGAACTTTTCTATTGAAATATAAAACGACATAAAGTTGTGAATACATTGTGTCTCCCGAGCTTTGCCCGTTTGTTTTCATTTGTTATATTGTTTTATTGTAAAGTTTCTTGTGTATTATATGTAATTGATTTAACACATCAATGCAGATTTGGTACCTCAACGTTTTGTAATAAAAAAGGCTGTATAGTGTAGACTTTTATGTATGCTAGTATGTTCTACCGTAGCGCCTGTACTACTCAACAAATGAAATGTCAAAAGATGTGATAACGGTGCAGTTAACATGGCTATGTTGAAAATTTAGAGTCAGTTATTACGTAGTTGCGTTATGTTTTTTTTTTTTTTCATTTCCTCAATTATTATAATTAAACTGATTAACTGTGACTCAAAAGCTCAATTTTTCCTACAAATAGCATTTTATCAAATAACGAAATATAGTTCAAAGTTATGTATGGAAACTATGTAGGAAAATCTGGCTAGCACATCTAACCGTAAACTTTTGACCTTATTCCGTATTCCGGGTACATCGTATGCCTACGAAATTGTTAATGGCTGTACACAATGCCAACTTAACCGACCCAAAGAGAATTACGGGCACGTCTGAATTAATCATCGTCGGGCGCACATACGCATGTCGATAGCAAACAATATGCACGGTGTACGGCTAATGCCAGATTTAACGTATCGGTCATCTGGACGGCATTGAGATTCTATGCATATGTCGGCTTAAAACCATTTGACTAAGTAAGCTAAAAGTTCTTCATCTTCTATATATGGTTACTGTTAATACATTATTGTAGCATCGAAAAACTCAACACTTATTTAGCAACTATTATTCATTCAAGCCATTTTTTTAAATAAAATAATAAGAAGAGCTGGACTCTCTCCTGATGGTAAGAGTAATGCAGTGCTACCCGGAACTTTTCTATGAAGGCCAACTCCGGGCAGGGGTGCACTACACCGACGCTCCTTTGAATCATTAGATGTTAAGACTCATTAGTCCAGTAATTATTGGAGCCCAACAGCTAGTTAGTGGTTCGACTGGTTGAGGATTTATCGTACCATTCACAATTCTTACACTAATTTAAGCATCTCGTAAACGCGCGTATTGTAAGCCTATTAACAACTTCCCCTAATGACTTCAGCAGAAACGTTTGAATAATACATAGTTTAATTGCAGCGAATATTTTTACTCGGTGAACGGCAACGGCGGTTGGTCAGCTGTTAATATTAAAGAGCATTTTTCGCGTGGTTTCACGAAAATTTAGCTTAAAATGAGAGCCCGTAAATGCTTTTAGTTTTTTAAGCGAACCCGCGCTTGCAGTGCGGGCCGTTTTTGCACACGCCTACTCGACATTTAATTTTTAAACAGTGTCGACCTTTATATGACCTCTGGCTTTTACCGGTAGCAGTAACAATAATGTTAGAATATAAATAGTATATTAGGATGGTTTAAGGATCAAATATTATCCTTCGAAGGTAATAGGTTACTTCGATGAATAATTATTAACAACTTAGGTGCTTCAAAAAGAGCCAAGGTATTTCGTTAAGCTCTACGAGTGTTCAATGGCGGCTATGATCAAATTTCACCAGGTGGCTTTCCTCTTCTTTTATTTTATGTAGGTAATAAAAAACTACACAAGTAACAGATTTTTTTACAACAATTGTAACCAGTTCGTAATATCTATTAAGAACGGGTTATCTACCTAGTTAGGACAGCAATGAAACGTATAATACGATACAATTACAAGTAATTATTATTAAAAAAACAAAATACCCGACTGCACACTAAAAAAAGAGTAATTATGTCTTTATCCCGTGGGACTTTTAGGATAAAATGTATCCTATGACACTCCCGTAATCAAGACAAATCTAACGATACCTCATACATCAAAATCCATCAAGCCGTTTAGGCTACAGGAGGTCACAAAGGAACAGACATACATACTTACATACACTCGAAAAACATTACCCTCTTTGGCAGTCGGGTAATAAACGTAAAATAGATTTGTTAAGGGAATTTATTCAGCTCGATGGCCCCGCTAAGCCAACAAAATTAATCGTTAAAATAATGTTTGTTTCTGGAATCCGTGTTTACAATTGTAACATTAACCTTTTGTACTAATGTGGTAATTAATTCTATCGTCGCCGGCAGGTAACCTTTAATAATTAATAATGTGGAACAAAGAAATTGCGGTAATTATATTATGTACGGTACAGGTGTGGCCGATGCGTAATGAGTTCATAAATTGAGCGGAAGGGTCTGGGAGGCCCCGGCGCGCCGGACGAGGGTTATACTTTTATTGTGAGGAATAAAATGTATAAGTGAATATGCCAGTATTATTCGTGATTGAACTGGAGGCTGTTTGATGTTCATATATTTTATTAATATGTTTTAGTGTGTAGTAGTAGGATAAAGAGTTCGCGAGACTCTTAAAAAGTGGCTATCGAAGCTCATAGATCCGTAGATCCTTATGAAAGCTTTGAAATAGTATTTCTGCCAATAGTTTTGCAACCCATATTAAAAATATTTTAAGTGTTTAAAAGAACCCTTCCGATATAAAAGAGAACAATTGTATTTATAAATATCACGATAACATTTTGTATTACTTTAACAAATTTACTTTATTCAATACGAGTTGTTCAAATAAAATAAATCAAATATATATTGTGTTCCGTATTTGCGACCTGAGTTAAACCTCCAAGCGCCAACCGCTACGAAGCTACGAAATTATCGCGTAGCATTCTACGATACAGTTATTGCTCTATATTTACACAATAAACGTAGCAAGTAGCCCCTACAAATTTCCATTCCGCTGAGTATTATTTAAATTGAGAATAAAACAATTGCAGCAAATGTATCGGAAAAAAGCGTGAAGCGCAAACAGCGCTCGAGCGAGCGGTCCGTTCAATACGTAGCCGTGGGCGAGTGCGATATTCATTAAGGCTACATTTTCACTAAAAGCGGTTAGCTGTGTTCAGATTTCTATAGGTATCTCTTTCCGTACGATGCGGTATCACTGGCCCCCATTACCATATACTCGTTACATTTGTTATTCTAGTAAATAAACTATCTTATAGTAGTCTCTATATAATGCAGTCATCAGATTTTAGGTGAAAGATGAACGAATATTAGTATGTAAAATTTTCTCGTTTATCATCAAGCTCTTACGTCATTTCAAAATTATTTGCGAAGTTGTGTTTAACGTGTTAGTGGCATATGTCTCGTAGCGCGGTAGCGCGCTCGGGACCAAACGCTTCGTGGATACGAGCCCTAAATAGCCACCAGCGATGCAAAGCATTATTATGCAAATGCAAGCGCGGCGTGCCGGCGAGAAGGCGCCAGCGCCGAGTGGCTGCTCCGACAGCGTGATTTATTTACTTGTCGATATCCGTTGCTATTTACATCGACACCTATTTTTGTTCAGCGCACTGCGAGCGTCTAGATTCTATTGAAGACGCAGACGCCTGACCTACTTGTATACTTGTCTGCTGTCGCCTATAATAGAGTTCGATCATTTGTTCTTTGATAGAATTTGTATTTGCATGCAAGTCCCGTTTTATCTTTTACAATATAAAAGAAGTACATGTTTTTTAGTAATAGGCTACGAAATTAGTAAATCGATTTCAATGTTTTTTTTACCGTTATGAAACTACGCTGTCCCCTGTGTTAACAAAGGCTATATAAGATAACGCTCTAAAGTACTTAGTTACGAGTGAAACCGCAGGTCGCAGCTACTAACATATAAATACGGTGCTTTTGTTCTCGGCTGTTATCATTTATGAGAGAGCATAGTTTTCAAATAACAATTCACATTTCGCCGACTATTTAACACGAACGTAAATGGTGCCGCTTCATATTTAAAGCTCATTAAATTTGCAAACGTGCCGAGATTTTAAGGAAAAATAATTTTCTTCGTGGAAATAAAAATAAACCTCTGACATTACGACCGTCGGGTTGAAACAGCGCTACCTCGGGTTATGGGTCCTTTTGCTTTAGTGGATATCTTAATTATTGTAACTGGTTTTTAGAATACCACTCTTGAAAGTGCTACGTAGCACTGAAGTAACCCTTTTTGCTTTTTTTCTGGTTCTGTTTGGTTCTTGCTTAAGAATTCAACTATCTTTGTTAGTAAGCTTCTTTTATTGACTTATTACAAATTATTAAATTTCTTACATAGGTAACGTAGGGTTGGTTACGTGTCCTTTGTTAATGACTGGTTGAATTATCCAATAAGTTGTGTAAAGAAATAACTTAAACACATATAATCTACAATTTGTAATATAACAAGAACAATATTAAGTACTGAGTTGTGAAATAAATAGAAAAAGAGGAATCTCGGTAGTCTCATAAAGTTCCGCAGTAGTTTGTATGCTAATCTGGAATAGCTTGATAAGAAGTTAAGAATACTCAATGCCTTGATTTTTAAGCCGCTTTATCTCTATATAGGTTTTAAGCGAAGCTTATGTTTGTAGCTTCCATTTAACATCACGTTACAAAACATAACATTAATTATTTTGAAACACTGAAATCTACCATCTTTAGTAAATTAAAAACAATATGAAACATGTAATTATTTTAATGTAATATATCCAAACGTTACAATAAATTCCATTGCGTTTAGACTTATCTCATCAAGACATATTTTTCTTACATAGAAATATAACAAGTCCTATTTCTTATAAAAAACAATATCGCTAGTTTCTCGGTCTAATTGAGAAACAGTAATATAGTATACAATACCAACTATTATACCGCAGCAGCGTACTCGAAGAGGTTTTAATAACCATTAGAGGGGCTCGTTTCTAAACGACTTTCTTCAACGAAGTGCCTCTCAAAGAATAAGCGGGAAGCGGTATAAATCACTGTGACCATTTCAAATGCATATTTATGCAAATGGCCGCGATACGATATTTCTTTCCGTCCGCTCTGATTGCCGCCATCTTTGTTTGTACCAACTGCGTCCTCAGGATTAGATTTATAATTACCGTTCCTATTTCCATTTCGATTTACATTTGTGCTTCGATTCGCTAATTTAACGTGGCCGCCTTATTTATCTTTACCGTTCTGATTTACTGTGTTTCGAGTTTAATTAATATTTATGGATGTAATCTTTTCATTAGCTGTTGGAACAACAACAAAATTTCGATCTAATAAATTTTGTAAGAGATGATGGGGAGGAACTTAGCAATTCCTTCCACTTAGAGTATTATATTAAAGGCTATGTGAATGGATTGTTGGTAGAAACAGTATCAATAAAGTATTTACTAATTTGATCTCTGTTATAGGACATCCAAGAATTATGGTTGTAACTTTAATTTAAAAGGTATTTGCGGATAAGTTGTATTAATTTATAAAAAGGAAAAAATTATTCACAGAACAGTCATAAAATAAAAAAATACAGCAGTGTAGGACAGGGAAAATAACTAAAGTACGCATATGTTAAAAGTAATACTATTTACAAAGCGTTGATTTTCGCGAGCTCGTAATTTGCCATAAATCGTAACGTTGTTACGAATGTTATCCAACGCCGAAACATTGTATTATTATAAACGACATCAGATACCATGATTGCTAAAACCAAGAACTAATTATACATTAATCATCGCATATCGTCCGGAGCTCGCTTCCATATTTACACTTGGCGAATCCTATTGCATAACTAACGGTTAGCGGAATTGTAAAGTTGGAGCTAGTACGAGCTTCACTACATGCGGTTTCAAATGAACTTTCTAATTTATCGACTAATGTTTTACAGTTTTGTGGGATTCTATTTTAATGTTAGACTAGTGTAGTACGTGTTCATGGATATAATTTGACTGGTAAAGTGCCCAATAAAATGGTCAGACCAAATGACATTTGGAAATACCAATGGCGGTCACAAGCCAAAGACTGCAAAGGATGTAGAGAAACTGTCTAGAATTCAGGGGCAACGAGTGGATTGTGATAGTGAGAAGTGACTTTTCACTAGGTAAAAAATCTTCCAGTTAGTTCCAGTAAGTTTTCTTAAGGTGAATAGATAGATTAGAGAGACCTTTAATAACTAAAATATCGTTTTTTTTCTCCATTAGATAAAACCGCCTCATTCTATATTCTTCTTTCATATTTTTTTTTTCAACATTTGAAATTTAATAGAAGATACGTAAACTTTACATAGAGGTGCCTAAAACATACATTATGAATTTTTTGCAGTAATAAATTTATCAACTACATGAATACGGATTGTTTTTCCGCTACGTTCGTATCGTACCCGTTACAAATGTCAATTGTAAACATGCTCAGAGCGGTGGTGAATGCAAATATGTTATCCCACCGCACTGCAAGGATTACCGAGTATACAAACTTGACGTTACCGGATAGAGCGCTTAAGGGATCCTTGGATTGTTTACACTTTAATGCATAACATAGCACGGGGAAAATTGTTTCTTAAGAAATTGTACCGGGGTTCCACAGGGGTCGATACTTGGTCTATTTTTCTTCTGTATTTATCAAACTTTTGTATGTCTTTTTCCCATTTGGTTAATTATGGTAGTGAATACAAATGTTTTCTATAAATTAAGAAAAATATGTTCACAAATACATGTAGATTTAAGTTTGTATTCAAATTCCTGATAAGTACAATTATCCGGCTGAAACCCGGATACTTTACCCGGCTCCTTATTTGACCGGACGCTGGACCGGGACCGAATCATGTTTCATTATGCACATCGGATGCTGTATGCGAGATTTATCGATGTGGAAATTAAAGTTTCGACTTGATATTATTATCAGTAACGTGCATTAACCTAAATGCGTTGCTTGCTTTAGCTACGGTACATTTTTCAGTTTTAATATTAATAGTCTAGGAATTACTTATTTTATAAAGTATTCATGTATATACATGGAAGTAAGTAGTACTATGCTTAGTACTAATCTACTAAACCATCTCCACCTAAAGTCATAGCAAGATTAAAAATGACGATAAGGTTCCCACGGGTACCTAATAGTCACCACTCTGACCGATAGGGTACCCACCCAGTGGTTCCTCCTGCTAAAGAGACCTACCCCCGGTAATTCTTTTTTTATTACTAAATAAAATAAGAAATAATGCATGTCGTAAATAGTAAATTGGTAACTACGTGCTGAAATATTTATTTATGCATAGTAAGACTGTAATTAATTGAACATATTTATTTTTCACATTCACCGGTGGTGCCTCCTTGTTATATAAACCCTTTTTGAATAAAGTTATATTTGAGTTTGATTTAAACCCATTTTCGCCCTACAATCGCCCTCCGCCTTAAACTCCGTTCGCTTCTTGTATTTAAATACTAAATTTGCAAGTTGAATTTAGTACATTCATCAGTCACAGCGAGCAAACCATTGGCTGTCTCTTGGTGAGCAATCGCAAACATGCCTTGATAGATGGCTCCGAACGCATTTAATGATTTATTGGACAGCATACTGATAAGACGGTGTTGCTGACTGCTGACACTCTAGAAATTCTCAACAACAATTTGGTTGATACTCTGTCATAGAAATTTCGCAATTAATGCATAAAATAAAGAGTTTAAAATGTATAAGCTCTTTGAACGGTACTGTAAAGCAAAGTGATCCTCCCATTGCTCTGCTCAGTCAAAGGATGTTTATTATCCCGAATATGATAAGCGCGAGTCAGAACAGTCAGAAGTCTGTGTATAAGAGCCAGTTTTTAAATAAGTTTTCAGATGTGGAATCGTAAATTCGACTAAAAGACTTTAATCACTAATTGTATTCCTGAAATGGTTAACATTTTTACGAATGGTATAGCTATCGCATATTTAAAAGTCATGGCCGGAATTCAAATGGATATCAGTTTTACAAATCCATGACAAGCGCTCAATACGTATTCAAATGATACGTGAGCGTAATGAACACTGAACGTTCCTCAAATAGTTTATTCCCGAACGTTTTGCCTTAAAACTTCATCAAGTCGAACAAAGGCCTCTTTCAGCGGCTGTCTATAGATATCCCACTCAATTAAACGCGTATACGCTGATACGGTCGCGCCAAATTGTTCCTCTACTTGCTACGTCATTGCTGCTGAAAGGGCTACCCTAAATGCTGTGAATTGGGAGGACCCTTGATGGAGCTTCGGCATTTTTAGATTGCCTTTGAAAGCGACGAAATTTTGTTCACCGGTTTTTTAGTGCAGTACTTAAGAGCATCTTTCTGCATTTACACCGATGAAAGATGTAATTTTAATTAAGTAAAAGGGCTGTTAGATGGATTTGAATTAAGTAATTAAATTGCATGAAAAGAAGTCAGAAAAATTAAATTGAACACATTTTCTAATTAATTTCTGATTAGATTTAGAGCACAAGCAAAAACAAATATGTAATAGTAATACTTATACATTTAATCCCATGCAGAGGCCAGAGCTTGTTATGTCATTTATAAAGAATAAGATGGGGTCGAACCCACAACCCAAGTGGTCGTCATATGTCGTGTCGTGCGACGCTCGACACATTAATTTATTTATTTATCTCAGGCTTACTTTTATTTGTTTCTACAAAAGTTTTATCTAACATATTATTCTTATAAAGCCACGTCGGGTTCTCGTTCACGAAACTGAACCGGGAATGCTAAATGAGATTAATAAGTTGTCCTCTCGGCCACGAGTAAGTTTGTCGCTTTCGGAAGCTCCGTTAGGGTCACGAAGTTTCTAGAAGCATGTCTTAAGTTTGCACGTGTGCGTCCTGTTACACATGTAGCCTGGTCATGTGTATATGTGTGTGTTACGAACTTGGGAGATATTTGGTAAAGGCGATTATTCCTCTTAATACTGCTGAGCTAGTTTCAGAAATAACATAGGTATGTATGGACGGCGGACGCGTATAGAAGTTTAATCTGACTAAAATAATAAGCTGATCGTAGTTAATACGTAGGTAAATAATGCTTATATTAATATAGATTATAAAATATTGAAATCTTTCTTCACTAAAAGCTGTATATAGTTTAAAAATTTAGCAAATAATACGAAAGTACTAAATACCAAGATCGAATAACTCGGGTATTGTAATAATTGTCGGGTTTGTTTAACCGAGCAACGTAATAGAATGATGTAGCACTGTTCTGAAATGTAATATAGGCAGCTTAATATGTAGTGTTAGTGTCTATTCCGAGTGACCTACATATTTAATGTGTTCGGGCGCGTCGCTCGTAAATGAATTGTGTACAGCTAATAAAATGATGATCTCATGGGAGACGGGAATTTATCGCTCGAAAGAGACGCTGTATCGATTGTAATTACTTAAGCGTTATTAAATTTGAACGTCGTGGAACTTGTTTTTGGACGGCGTGGAATGTTCTGGAGTTGGGAGTGACGTATTGTGTCTCGTAAAGTCGATTTAGGTTATCGATGAAAGCATTGCAGCCGGATTAAAAATGGACGTATACGTACATTTTTTTACGTTGAAAGTAAGAAAATATAGTAACTTTACTATCAATGTAGTGTACTATTCTAAATTTATATACGTATGCGGTATATATTCCATAGGCGTAAGGTTATACGCTTGTCTAAATCATGTCGATTCATTCTTTTAGTAGCGTTGAAGCAATAGAAACTTGATTAAGTCATATAAAATACTTCATCGATATTGAAACAAATTTTTAAATACAAAATGAGGTTCCAACAAGAAGTAACAATGGAAAATATGAGTTAATTTTGTTAATCGTTAACAATACCCTCATAAATATAAATACCTCTGCCATTTCTCTAAACATAACATACATATTTTATTCTTTAAATAACTTCTAACGAACTGCAATCCAGATATTTTATTTGGACCCGGTGTATGATTTATATTTCTCTACAATATAATAAGATGTTCCCTCGTTATTTTGAAATGTGAAGAAGATGAGATGCTCGAGTTGTACGGCCAATTTAAAGAGTACGAATAGAAGAGCCTTCGTGTACTGACCGGAAGTTTTTCCATTTTTATCTAACTAATATGGAATTAAAGACCACGCGGACGGAGTCGCGGGGACAGCTAGTGCTGAATAATTGAAAGCACAGACGTTGGCTATAATATAAATTAAGTTAGTCGGTAACTGCTTGAGTTGTTATTATAGATTGCAAAGTCTAAATATATAATATATAATATTTAATATATATTTATATATTTAATATTTAATCTAACCGGGAAAACCTTGCAAGTTGTAATGCAGCTAGTATATAAAAGTGGATACACACATACAAATACCATATTTGCATGCGTGTCTGTGTGTGTGTATACACATGTATATATACATACGTGTGTACATTTATGTAAAGATAAATATATATTCGAATCTAAAGCAAATTCACTCAAAATTCAATGAATTTCTCGAATAAATAGAATAATCGTGAATCACTTATTCAAATTGCACGAAGCATTAAAGAGGCCAAACAGAAACTCGGGAACACTTACAAGTTCCTATGCAGTTCTATCTCTAAACATCCAATCTGCCTGAGTTGGAACCTTTCGCAGTTACCCTAAAAACCTTAACATTATAGACTATTTGGTCTTCCGGCATGTTTTTATAGTAATACTAGTGTTTACCCGTGGCATCCCTCGCATTAAATGAGTGAAATAAACATAGAAAATATACAGTCTGATACCTACAAGAATATGTGTACAACATTTCAGGATGATCGGTCCAGTAATTTTTGCGTAAAAGCGTAACATACATCTCCACTTTCACATCTAGAATATCAGCAAGTTAGGAAGTGAAGATGCTAAGTTTTGCTTTTGGAAAAAGGTCCTCCCTTCAAAAGACTGAGGACTCTATTTAATTTTTTTTTTTAATAATATTAAGAAGGGAGGCGAGCTGGACGCAATCCTGATGGTAAGAGAAACGCCAGCCCATAACCAATGTAGTGTTACCCAGAACTTTGCTCCGAGCAGGGGTGCACTACATTGACGCTGCCCACTTTGAGTCATAAGATGTTAAGACTCATCAGCCCAGTAATCTCTTATGATGTGTAAATAATAAAAAGTGATACTGTATGTAGCTTAGTTGAAAAAATATGTTTGTTTTGACTTTTACTATGTTGGACTTCTAATTAGCAAAACCCTGCTGTGTTCCATCTCACCGCATTGGGTAGGGGCAAAAAAAAACTATCTTCAGACTATTGGCCTACTAAAAAGTTTGTAGTGTTCGCGAGATATACCAGCTTTAAAGGAGCTTTAACTTTTCAATATTGTTTTGTATTTTTGCTTTCAATGCTCATTAATCGTAAAAACGTGTCAATCCCTTTAGTTTGAATATAAATGCTGTTTTCCTTATTATTATTATATTCCTAAAGTAACTCTTTGTACCTATACTAGCTGACCTGTTCCCACTTAGTTGGGCATAATGTTAACAATCCTTTTTTTTAATATAGCCTATGACACTCAGCAATAATGTAGCTGTCTATTGATGGAAGAATTTTTTAAATCGGTTCAGTAGAGATTACCCCAGATTACCCCTTACAATTTAACAAACACACAAATTTTACTTCTTTATAATATTAGTAAATATAAAACATAAATTTCATCTCTATATAGACTTAAAATGTACTTTCATTTAAAGCTGCTATAAGAATTAATAGTAATAATAATAATTAATGTTTTTGTTCATTTGTTTCAGGTAAGCTTCATAGCTGCATATGGTTTTCCTTGAACCGACCCAATTAAGCCTAACGACTACCACGTAAAATTTTAAAGTTTAATATTACGTTCCTATGAGTAAGTATGTAAAACCGCGTGATAAGCTATGTTATAAAGATGAGACATCATTTAAATTCGTTTATTATCTACCGTCTCAAAAGCGATTTGATATCATACATCAAAAGAAATCCGAACAATTCAAACGAAAACAATCTAACTTGTTAAATTAACATCAAATCGATGACGCAATTGATGGCGGTATTCAAATTTCGAACGTCCCCCGGCTGATAAGGAAAAGGCAAACGGTGAATTCTTTCAAATTTCGAATCATCGTTTCATAGACAACCCGAACGCCTCCCCGGAGATTGGGAGCGACGTGGCCTTGGTTCCAATATCCATATCGATGGAACTAGGACACAGATATGTATTATTACGCCCAATCGATATTTTTGCAACATTTTGCGACGTTCAGTCACGCTCTCGTCTTCGTGTGTGATGTTTGAAATTCAAATTTCGAACTCGATTTTTTCGAATTATGAATCGTGACTCGTGACGTTTGCGACTGTGAGTGATGTATTTATGTACGTACCAGTGCGGTGGGGGTTTTCGATTTTCAAATTCAAATTTGTAACGGTTATTTGGAATGTTTTTTTTATACTATCGATGTAGCCGAATACGTTGCTTTTTGATATTAATTAAATGTTAATGAAGCATTATTCGGGTAAGTGAAGTTTGGATTAAAACTCGCATTAACGAAATATGTTTAACAGATAATTTTGTTTGCGAAATAATGTCTGACAATCGGTTATGTTAATTAACAACGAAGTTTGTTCGTTTAACGGATATTAATTAATATCGAACACCTCACGGTAATAACATCATCGTTTTGTTTGCGAAACTTGAATTAATTTCGTAATGTTAAGCTTAAAATCGAAACGTTAATAAACGTATTTAATCCGAAGCTGATATGAAAATGAAATTAATTATAATTTTTGTAACGTATATTCTACCAGCCGTGGTGTTTCCCGCATTCTAGTAAGGAAATACTTTAGCGCACTCTTGAAAAATGTTTTTCAAGGGTAGCTTTATTCAGGTGCCATCGCAACGATAAAGTTTTTTTGTTTTTTTTTTTTCAATATATGTAGTAGTTTGGAGAACTAGCTTTTATTAGTATACCTTCGTAGACTATTAAAAAAACAGAGTTTTAGGCTTTTATAGGAAATAAGTGACTATTAATAGTGTTGTGAACTCGAAGTGCGTTAAAATGGTACAGAATAAAAACGAGGACTGTTTTATTGAACTATTTTCGCTGCTCTGTGATCAAAGAAAGCCCGTCAAAGCAAGGAGGATTCGACAAAGGAGCAGCGGTGAGTGGGTCTTTATGTTTTTTTTTAATGCCAGCAAACGGGATAATAACGGTTTTTTCGATTTTTTGAATGTACGTCCCTAGTGATGTATGATTGTTTTTTTTATGCCAGTGTTTTGAGACTTATATATTTTTATTTAACTAGTTATTAGGCCGAAACTTATATCGTGGCTCCATCTATATTGGTAAAAGTACGTTAAAATCGGTGCAGTATTTTAAGGAACTTAAAACTCTTAGAACATGCAGATGGACATAGAAACAGACGCGACAAAGAAATTTGTTTTATTCTATGTAATGAAACAATACAGATGAAATATTTAATACCATGCTCTTTTTTAACACCGATATCTATAACAAATAAGATACTTATTTGATTTTATCATTCATGTTTAGTATTCTTTGTTAGAATTAAAAAACAATACATACAATTAACTTTATTTTTATACAAATCATGGGCGGCCTTACAGTCTATTACTTCCAGGCATCTATTAGTAAAGGATAAAAACTAATTTCCCGAATAGAATAAGAAAAGAAAAAAAATAATACTTGTGTTTTTTATCAAGCATGGTAAAATTTAATTGGAAGTCAACCACGAGAACGGTCGCAAATAGAGAACAATTGTCATTCGACCCACTTCGAAGCTCGGTGTTGCCTTATCTCGTTTTTAGTTCAACGTTAAATAATAATAATAATACTTCAGGACACTTATTTGTTTAACACAGAGCCAAAGTCCCACGCTAGACAGAGCTTGTGCTATAGCTACTAGATAACGGATAAATAACATATTATACATATGAACTTTTATATTTTAAATATATACGTAAAGTTGCTACATAGCTACACTCAGACTGCAGAAAGATTTATATAGAACAAATGTATTTTCCAGTGTAGGTATTGAACCCACAACTCTTGACACAGAAAGTATATGTGTAACCACTTATCCAAGCGGTCGTTAAAGTAACTTAATACAGAATTTTCTCCTTTACATTGACAATAGAATAGGTATTGCATGTTAGGTTATTTAAACATAAAAAACTGTCTCCCTAAATAGAGCTGTCACAGTTCCAATTTTCAAAGATAGGTTCGTTCAATGGAACAATGTTTGTTTTTCGATATATACTATCGTTTCGAATATTTTTCCATACAAACGAAATGAAATGAAAATAAGAAAAACATACTTTCGCATTCATAGCGGGGAAATTGGGGTCAATTTATCAAACGAATATCTCTGACGCATCGTCATATATTGTTCCTAATGCAATGCGATAGGCGAATTGTTGTCATTCGACTCGCGGCAAGATCGATTTATCAACAGTTTCCGAGCAAACACTGTCAGTTGTTACACCTAATTGTCGTAGGTGCGGCTTATCACTGATACAGATAGACAATTGATAACGCCGCGCAGTCGCAACGCGTACTTCGGTGCACTAATAACAACGTACAATAACGTTAAATAACTTAAAAAAAAATCACCAAACTGACAACACTAGTTACGATGTAAATATATTCAGCCAGCGCCAATACGGCTATGTTTTATCTGTGCAATCTCAATTTTATACTAAGCGCGCGTATATGTAAACACCGGCCGCGCTGAATTAAAAACAAAACCGGCCGAATTCAATTTTAGAACGATACGAGAACTTTTTATAATTATTTTGAAATATGAATGTGACAGTGACGTCAGCGTTCGGTTCAGTGATGTGCAGATGATAAATGGACTGTCGATAAAATAGTGTTGTGTGAGATGAGGAGTTTTTGGACGGAAATTTTGAATGCGGCGGCGAGCCACCCGTTCCCGTCGGTGCCCGGGGACTTGCTGTCGCCATTCGACGTCGA
>JADANM010005346.1:1851594-1867757 GCA_026213755.1 Eurema hecabe | reverse complement strand
TTAACCCTTTCTATAAATAAGTATATCAAGGAAGCCATGTCTAACGAAAATTTTCATAACGCTCTCCTACCTAATATTCTACGAGACATTAGAAGATTAGGAAAAGACGTTGCGCCGGCACGCAAATCGGATTAATGTACACAATGCCGCCTTATAATTACATTGCAAGAGATTAGACTACGCTGAAATGCACGGGAAGATTGAACGACGTATGAGCGCGTTTCGTAGAACCAACGTTTAGTTAGCAGTTAGGATTGAATTAGATTAAAGTTGTGTTATATTATTTGTTGAATTGTATTCATATAAATATTTAATATTTCATTCTTTTTGTATCAAGACTTAATTCTATAAACTGCTCTGGAGAAACTGCTTAAAAAGATGTGTCCATAATAACACACGTATGAATAAAGCTTGTTTTTTGTTTATTAGTTTGTTTCATTGTCTGTATTAAAAGTCATTTATCCAGTACTACGGGACGAATTTGAATAGCTCGTTTATCGCATTTTCATATATGTCATTTTTACGCTGATCAGGCTATTTGTATATGAGTATATACATTACAATTTTAATCATCTGAGCGAAACGAATGCTTAGGAAAATTATGCAATTTATATGTATTAAATCAGATGACGTGATTTTATTCCACTAAGCAAGTAAATACAAAAGAAATAAAGGCCCTTCAAAACATTTAACGCTGAGTCATGAAAAACGAGCTGCTTATACAAACTTTAAAGATTTCTCAAGCATATTTTACCGCAAAACTTTGACACTGTGGATAAGTTGAGTTGTTTCTTGATTCTTTGTAGCCTGGTTTAAACAAGTGGCCAAGCGCGAGTTTCAACGGTATATATACTATAGTGGTGTATAGACTTAATTTAGAACTTTAATGTTTCATACTTATTTATTAATACTGTTCTAAAATTGATATTAATATCATGACTTTAAAGAGTTTGTCCCTTTTTTGTCTGAATGTCCTTATCTGGAGAGGAGCTTAGGTATTATTATTAATTATGTATTAATATTGTTTTATCTTAACATAATTATTAATAGGATTAGCGTTCTACTACCTTCTTAGAAAGCGGGATGGGGATGATGTGATGTAAAAAATGTAGGACATACATACATTTTTTAACGTATCCAACTCTTTTTTTCGTCAATCAAATAAATGTTACAAAATAAAAATACGAAATATTTGAATGTTAAAATTATAAGTACCAGGCAATCAGCGGGTCGCAAGAGGTCGTCACTAACAGCAAGTAAATTCGTTTCAGAAAGCATATACAGGAGGGGAGCGCGCCGGTGGCGGAAGCTGTACCGCGTTAATGGACACATATTTCAGGCGAAGCGATTTAATAGAGTGAGTACATGTAACTTATGCTGTCCTAGTACATCGTGCAAATTTGAAGCGTATTTTAATACTTTAATCTTCTGTTTTTCTTAATATTAATTACTATTTATTTTTAAAAGAAAGTAAGTACACACAAGCAAAAGATCGTTTTATGGTAAGCAATCACTTTTGCACACAGACATTCTCATGAAAAAAGGTCTACTTACTGCCTTTTAAAACAGTAGATAAAGAAATACTTATTTATGTACGTCTAAAAAAATTGATACGACACTTTCCATCAAATTAACAAACCCCTCTTTATCGTTCCAGCGAGCGTTCTGTGCCTTCTGCCAAGACCGCATATGGGGTCTAGGACGACAGGGCTTCAAATGCATCCAATGCAAACTGCTGGTGCACAAGAAGTGCCACAAGCTGGTGCAGAAGCCGTGCTCCAACGAGCACGTGGACCCCATTGAAGTCAAGGATGACGCTAATGGCGAGGGTACCCTGGGACGAGCGCCTTCTGTCAGGTATATTATAATATCTTTAAGTTTGTTTATACTAAGTGAGTCCAAACCTTTCATATCCATCTCAGTACATTTTTGCCTCATATCCGATGGTAACGTGGTTTCATTCACGTGAAATATCATTCATTATAGCTTGTCATCTCATAAATGAAAAAAAGAAACATTATCCATTAGTTTTTTGAATGAAATGCTAACAATCATTATGGTCAAACAATATGTTCTATGAAAAATGTTTTAACCATACTGAGCTATATTTATTCTGCAAGAGAAAGAAAAATCAAGCAAAAACCTTTAACCGTTTTCAGATCTCGTGCTGATCCAGAACCTCCACTGCCGGAGACGCCGCCGGCGCCCGTCTCCGCGCCCGTCAGGAATGAGGACCTGGAGCCAGGCTCGCAGAGGCAGTACTCGCTGGAGGACTTTGAGCTCATCAGGGTCATTGGACGAGGGTCGTATGCTAAGGTCAGTAGGGTTAAGGGAAAACTTGCGTAAGAAAAGGAATGTGCTCTATGCACGTGATATTTTTTATGTCCTAGGTATTCACCAGAGATGGCCAATAACGAACAAAGAGTTGATATCAAAAACTTCTCAGGATATATTTTAGGAGTTACGTTGCAAAATCCTGAATCGATGACTTATCATACTTTTTCCACAAACATTTGTTATCGCATATAATTTTCTCAAAACAATTTCCGATATAATTAAAAATCATTATTTAATATTACCCAAGCTATGAAGACCACCAAAGATAAGCAGACGTGGAGAAGTGTTTTTCACCAGTCAGTATGAAACAGTTCCGACTAGTTACAGATTAGTTACCTTCAGCAATGAAGACGCCGATTGAGAAAAAAGCGTCTGAAAAACAGCGCGGTCTCTAACTTCGGTTTCGGGACAGCACAGGCTGAGACGCTTCCTTTTGTTTTCTCATTTTAATATTTTTCATAAAATGTTTGTTTGTTTTTGTATGTGCAGAAGACAATAACTTTTATTTTATTTATTTATTTATTTTCATTTAAAATGTGATGTTACAGGTGCTGATGGTCGAACTGAAGCGGACGAAACGCGTGTACGCGATGAAGGTGATCAAGAAGGCGCTCGTGACGGACGACGAGGACATCGACTGGGTGCAGACCGAGAAGCACGTGTTCGAGACCGCGTCCAACCACCCCTTCCTCGTGGGGCTGCACTCGTGCTTCCAGACGCCGAGCCGCCTGTTCTTCGTCATCGAGTTTGTTAGGGGCGGTGATCTCATGTGAGTTGCTTTTTATTCCTTATGTTCTAATTACACGTTCTTATATATCGAACTGTATTTAAAAAAACACCAATCTCTATTGACTATTAGTTTAGATATAAGAGCATGTCATTGAAATTTAATTTTGACGCAATATTTAACATTTATCTTATTGATCAAACTTCTGAAGATAAAGTCTCGAAGGGCGCATCAGAAAAACCAATTTTAAAATATTTATCGGGAATATACTGTATGACTGATAATGAGGTTGTAATAGAATGAATAAAAGAACTGATGTACGTGTGTGTTGCCGGCGGCAGGTTCCACATGCAGCGGCAGCGGCGGCTGCCCGAGGAGCACGCGCGCTTCTACGCGGCGGAGATCTCGCTGGCGCTGCACTTCCTGCACGAGCGCGGCGTCATCTACCGCGACCTCAAGCTGGACAACGTGCTGCTCGACCACGAGGGGCACATCAAGCTCACCGACTACGGCATGTGCAAGGTACGCGTGCACACACACATGCTAGCACGCACACACGCACACGCACACGTACTCGTACACGTACATGTACATATACAGACACACACACAAACACTACGCACACTGACGGGTTCACAGATCAGTGTTGTGAGATCGCTTCTACGTGTGTGAAGGAACATCGGGAGACAGGGTCTTAGAAGCATTAAGAGCATTCTATATAAATACAACACACACGAACAGTTTATGTACATTAATTAAAATAGTATTTCTTTGCCTTTTGAACTGCCTTTCGAACCGGTGGTTAATCATTGTTTTGTAATACCATGACGAGTGTGTTAGATTATTCAATAGGTAGAGACTAGATAAGCTACTTATTAAGAAAGCCATAAGCATTTATTTAAGCTATTCAAATAGAAATACTTTAAGTTTAGCAAATAAAAGAACATTATGAATTGAAAGGAGGTAGAAATAATAAAGTCAAACTGATAGCCAAATATATATTTATTCAACCAGGCTACAATTATTATAGTATCGCTTTTGAATCGTTATATAAGGCATGAATCTACCACCGGTTCGGAAGGCTGCTTCTACAGAGAAGAACCGGCAAGAAACTCTGATAGTTGCTCTTTTAAAACAAGAATTTACAAATGGTAAAAGTACATAGCTTAAACAGTTATCCTATATCGATAACACTTCTCAGGTCATAAACGGTACGTTAGTAATTCTAATAACTATTAAACTATTCGGCAATGAAACATTACGTTGGCACAGAGTTACTTGAAACGGTTAACATTTAAATATCAAAAGCATAGCGATACACAATTTATACAATACAATAATACCATAACTTAAAAAGGGGTTCTGACCTTAAATAGCAAGCACCACGTCCAAAGTGACCACCAGCAGCATGACGACCAAAGAGACACCACCAAGAGAAGAGAGTGTGGACTGTGTCTCCTAACCTTTCAAACCGCCTTTTTAAATTATTGTATTCAGCTTCTATTGGTTAATACATAGTCACCGTTCATTGGTCCGAATGTACCGCAAATTGTTGCCATATACAATTCATATTATTTTGTAAATAATTATTAGATAAATTATATAATAATAAATTCTTAATGATAAATATAATCATTTACTTAAATTAAATATGTAATATTTAATACAAATCTCTGTATATTAAACATATTTTGTAAACTTAAGCAATATGGTGACAGCGTCACTGTCTCATTCTCTGAGGGTACTTTGAAACATTTAGAATCTTAAACAATACGTTTACGCAGCATGGTAAGTAACCATAAAACATATGAAAAATGTATTAAAGCTCTATTAAACATAGTATTTTCATACTATTCTAACAAGTGCAATATGTAGCCAATATAAAGCCATGTGGTCGTTGCGCGCGCGCAGGAGGGCGTGCGGCCCGGCGACACGACGTCCACGTTCTGCGGCACGCCCAACTACATCGCGCCGGAGATCCTGCGCGGCGAGGAGTACGGCTTCTCCGTGGACTGGTGGGCGCTGGGCGTGCTCACCTACGAGATGCTGGCCGGCCGCTCGCCCTTCGACATCTCGCACGCCGCCGACAACCCCGACCAGAACACCGAGGACTACCTCTTTCAGGTGAGCCTCATCCTACTACCTACCACGTACTGCATAAACCCCATAAGGACCTGCCTTATAGGACGTCTTATAAAGTAAAAAGAACTACGCTAACTAGCAGCTAACAACAACGCCAGCTATCAGCTGTGCAACACTATTGAGAAGTCAATTTTTAATACACTTATATACTTATGACTTTAATAACGTTATAATGGTTTTCTTATCGATTATACCTAGGCATAAAACTAATGACTATTTTTAGTCGACTGTACCTAGGCACTAAATTTATGACATCAATGAAACATTTCAGGTTATCCTCGAAAAGACGATCCGTATCCCCCGCTCGTTGTCGGTGAAGGCGGCGTCCGTGCTGAAGGGCTTCCTCAACAAGAACCCGGTCGAGCGGCTCGGCTGCGGGGAAGGTGGCTTCCTGGACATCGTCAACCATCCCTTCTTCAAGACCATCGAGTGGGAAATGGTATGGTGGTTGTAGTGTAGTCTGTTGACATTAACGTGGCAAGTGACGTCATACGACATGCGAACGTAGGTCTATGTTAATTCAGTTGTAATTGAATTTTGAACAGTTGAAGTTTTATTTTTAAAGTGTTTATCGTGAGTTTGTCTCTGTTATCAGTTTTGTCTAGATGATTTTATAACTGGACCGATTTTAAATACATTTTATGACACTTTACATCATTCGTCAAAGGCGGTCTATTCATATAAATCATGTTAACCAAGCTAGCTATTTACATGCATTTTATTCATTTGCATTGAATGTGTTTCCAGCTGGAGCAGAAGCAAGTGGTGCCGCCGTTCAAGCCGCGGCTGGAGGGCGAGCGGGACCTCGCCAACTTCCCGCCCGAGTTCACCGACGAGCCCGTGCACCTCACGCCCGATAACGAGTCAGTCGCGCTTTGCACTTGACACTTGGCACTTTGACACTTTACACGTGGCACTATGACACTTTGCAAGTGGCACTTTTCACTTGACGTTTATTTTGGCGCTTCTTTATACATTTTGCTTATCTAAGTGTGTATTTTGAAATCTGCTTCATACACGAATAAGATTACAGTTAGAAAGTATGAAATATGTTGTCACTGAAGTAATTCACACTTGACACTACAAATTTTAATTCATTTTAAACGGTTTGTATTAAAAATTAAAAAAAAATCGGTTTCATACACGAATAAGATTACAGTTAGAAAGTATGAAATATGTTGTCACTGAAGTAATTCACACTTGACTCTACACATTTAAATTCATTTTATACGCTGTGTATTAAAAATTACAAAAAAATACCTGAAAATATTTGAGGTATATCTCTGAAAATTTCAAATTCATGCTATTTATTGTTATATTTTGCATACGATTAAATTAACACTGCCCATGATAAATGTTCGCACTTTCGTAACGGTTAAACTTTTTCTACTTATATAACTTCTTAGTCCTTCGAGCCGGAATAGAGAGTAACAGAACTAATTAACTTTTATCTGTCCGGATCCAGTACTGAGATCGCGGACATAGACCAGAGCGAGTTCGAGGGCTTCGAGTACGTGAACCCGCTGCTGATGTCGCTGGAGGACTGCGTGTGACGGCGCGCCTGCCTGCTGCACCCCGCGCCGCCCTACGCGCCGGTGAGACATGCATATTACTTACATACATACTTACGCGCACACACACACACACACCCACCTAACAACACACTCTCATACAGGACTGTGTGCACACTCTCGTACAGACTCATACACCCTTATACACCCATACACACACTCCTCAGTATACTCATACTCATACAGCCACGGTCGTATCTATGTTCCGTACATTCCCTAAGGTTGAAAGACCACATTAATAAAACTCTGCTGTCCGTCCGACCACCTCGTTGTAATTCGTGAATCTCGAAGGTCAGATAAGTGAAAATATCGCAGATGATTTTTTAATTGTTTTTAACACCATGACCATTCGAAAGTGTTACTATATATAAGTTGAGAAATATGAATCTGAATTTAAATTTTAATTATATGTGCGAGTGTGTGTGTGTGTGCAGGCGTACGGGTACGTGGGCGAGTCGTCGTCGTCAGACTACGACTCGGTGTGCTCGGAGCGGCCGCGCAAGCCCACGCTGCTGCACCACATGTTCTGCCTGCCGCTCAACTGACCGCCCTCGCGCCACGCCCGCGACCGCGACCACGACCACGACCACACTCACGACCACACCCACGACCACACCCACGACCACACCCACGCCCACACACACGCTCACACGCCGAACGTACGGACGTTTGACGCCTACACACCTGCTGACTGTATACAAAGCCACACTTTTGATTCTCATACATCCGTTAATTCAAGAAACATTCACACTTTTGACGCTAATACATCCGCAGAAACGCGGACCATTCATACGGAAGATACCTACGAGCGACCTACTAGTACACTTTCAAACAAAAACATCTTAATAAAACCACATATTGGTGTGTACGTGACTGTACCACAACAAATTATTAGAGCACAAACTGCTCTTACTAACGAATCCCTAAGGTGTACCCCATCTCCAGTTACAGAACCAATCTATGCCACTATACTACCACATCGAACTAAAAAGCACACGCAATCTCAAATTCTAACTCAACTACAATCAACTCAACTTGTACCTCAACGTGGCACTCAACATGTGACTCAACGTTATGAGTTGCCTCAAGTGAACACTCAAAATGTAACTCAACAATCATTTCAACACCAACCCAACACTACACACCAATCATTCGATCAAACTCAATCGCCTTCCAGTTCAACTCAACAATCACAATCATCCGACTCAATACATCAATCTCAACGTAATAAACAATCGCGACGCGTCGCTTTCGATGCTGATATTTTGTGACGAAACTAATTATGTCATATTTTATTACTTCACAAGGTGTTATATAATATTTAGTAAGAATTCTGAATATTTTATCGTTTTTATTGTTTACAATTGACGTTTTCCATTCCGTTACATATAATTATAATTATTGTGTACACGTTATTTAACGTTTAAACATATTCCATCAGTATTGTAAAGTTTGTGTAGTATTATAATTATTTTTTATTTAGTATTCAATTTCTATAAAGTATTAGAAATCTCTATCGTTCCAATATAAAACATAGTGCCTAAATATATGAAACGGTTATGTATTAAATCAGTGTTGAGTGCGATTATGGAATTGACATAGTACTGAGATCGACGGACGAACAATTGGCTTAATATTAAATGTTAATATTATATAAGATAAAATTGTTAGTTATATCAACTAACTGCAGCGGGCGGTTCTAATGAACAAATATTTACCCTAAAACTAAACAATGTTGAATATCTTAAATTCTAATTAAAATACTTATTACTTGTTATTCGTTCTCTTTATAAAAGATCTATCTTTTCTTTTGACTAAACACATTCCTCGGTCGATAAATTATTTTATAGAGTAAATAGACGATCGCACATATTATTATGTATAATAAAATGTAAGTATAAAATATTTTCTCCTATTAATGTAATGTTAGATGACACAACACAACCGAAGTGGATAAACTTCGCACGAAACGCTTTTATGTACATAACATTCGACGTTAGCTGTACCATATAACGTTATATACTGTGTAAGGTTCATATTTTGTGATCGTACGTAGTCGGCCGCTTTCTCAAAGAAACGCCGCTGTAAAATATAAACATTCTAAAAATCTATAAAATTGTCTCTAAAGTATATATAATAAATTAATGTAAACGTTCACGTCGCGATCGATTCGGCGATTTTAAATACGAAATATAAATGTCACATTAAATAAAATAAATAAATTTCGAGCAATAAACTATGTGTATGTATTTAGTATTATGCAGACGATCTGCAAAAGCACGTAAGGAATTAAACGTAGTGAACTCTCTGAGGCCGCGAGCTGACATAAGCTGACGCGAGCTCACGTTAACTCACGCAAGTTGACGTAAACTGACGCAAGTTGACGTAAACTGACGCAAGTTGACGTAAGCTGACGCGAGCCGCCAGGAATAGCCGTAAGATATACTTAGTTTGTAGCGACGCCACCTAACTGTGGCAAACGTAAATCATTGGTTATATAGAATGGCAGGCGAAAGTCATTTAAAAGAATATTTTCGCGTGACATTTTTATCTAATCAGACTTTATAGAATAAATCGTCATCATCGTAGTACATACATTCCGAAAATAACGCGTCTGGACGTAAACGTTATGGGACGCATTTTGAAATCATATTCATTAATCGAGTAATATACGTTCGTGAAAATTCCACAAAATAAAAGTGTCTTTGTAAATATAAAAACAATACCAATGTCGATACACGCTGCGAGGCTGCGAACACAGATATAATTTAGTTACTGTTGATGTTTGTAAATAAAGATTTTTCACAGACGAAGCTTCCGTACGCTTGTAAATTTTGTATATGAATGTTATGTCACCTGTCATCTGTCACCTATCACCCGTCATCTGTCACCCGTCAGCTGTCACTTGTCAGTTAGCCCTACGACTACGGTTCGTCGCCGATATAATATTATCCCTTCCTCGTAGATCCTCTTCTCCTTTAATAGAGCGTTACTCGTTAGGTAGCCAACGAATTTTACAAATTAAACGTATATTAATGAGCACTGATACGAAACTAAATTGTATAATTAAAAACAAAAATCTCGTAATAAATACAATTATTGGAATATTATATTATATTGTTAATGTAGGACGAAGGCGATGATATGGAACGGTTATCGTACTACGCCGGTTGGCGCGCGGGCGCCGCTCGGATGTCCACGACTATTCTAAATAGTGTGTAGAACCTATCTATTAGATATTTTGCACGATAATTTAGTGATTTTCCACACGCGCGTCGTTTTTCTCCCCTAATAATGTAAAGCGTCTTCGGCGGTCGTTTAATAATTGCGAAGAGTATGTGATTGTTATACATATTATGTGGTTTTACTTATAAATGCGTTGGTTTGTTGCGTTGTCAGTCGCAAGCGTGTGAGCGCCGGCGCCGAGCACCGCTAGTTGTTTTGTATAATTTTAACTATAAGTATAAATATTTAACTATTATCTGTAGTACTCTTAAGTATTCTATTTTAGTTATTAGTTAACATTCCATTTTGTTTTTTGGCGCGTTCTTATCGTCGTAACGTAACATCACAGTATGTATAAAATGGCGCTATATTATGTAAAGCGCTAGGCATTTGTCACTTCGTTAAACTTATTTTTTATGTATATTGTTACGGATTAGATACTAATTGCATGTAAAAACGATTATTGGAGAATATTTAATCGTAAGGAACAATCGTACAAGATATACTTTTTCAATAACTTTTATGTAGAACGAATATTGTATTTGTATCTTTGTGTTGTGTTCTCGTTAAGTGAGCAAAGCAACTGAGTAATGTGTCTTATGACGATCATTCATCACTTTGTGTACTTTTCATTTGGTGCGGTTTATTTTGTACTCGATATCTTCCTTTGTATTTAAACGCCAATAAATAATATTACTTGTTACAATTTTGCGAACTGCTTGGTGCGTGATCGCGACTTATTGTCAAATTAGACTGGAGGACTTGAGATACTGTACTATTCTATGCTTAAATGAAAATAAAGAAAGATTAATCTGAACTGGTGATTTTTATTTTCCATTTTTTATGTCCCTCTTTTTACAGATTATAAAACATACGAATAGACAACATAGAAGTCCTTTTTTAGTATAGTAGTTTTTAATATTTATTTTAGATGAATCACGACATTATCTATGACACGAATACGACATTATCCATGATTATATACAATAATTGGATTTTAATTTAGCGATAAGATATCGGCAATTACGTTGCTGGAAGCAAATCGATGGTGTGCGTTGCTCACATATGCATGTGATCCAGTCTGTATCTCCGCTTGGCGCAGTGGTAGCACAACGGGTTCGATCCTCCCACCGCCTAAAATATATTTGTAATTTACATTTGTATTTTTCTGGGGTCTGGGTATTGATATGTATTGTATGTATTCAGAAGAAAATTATGTGATTATATTATGATTTATCAGTTATAGATGCTCAGCACGGCTTCCGACCGGACCGAAGTACAATATCAGCCCTTACGGGATTTGCCGAATATATTAACGAATCTTTGGACTCTGGAAAACAAATTATAACACTTTTTATAGCCTATAAAAAAGCGTTTGACACACTGGATCATGAGATTCTGTTACAGGCGATGCATGAATGTGGAATACGAGATCCCACGAACAAATGGTTCAGGAACTATTTTGTGCATGCACATTCACTCGCCTTATAATCGACTAGCTAAAAATACTAATAATGGACATCTACAACTGATAGGCCACTCATATGAATGTCTACAAGCTAAGAAAATAAATTGTCAATGTGGGAAAATAGAATATGTCAACTCATTTAAATATTTAGGTTTAACAATTTTAACTGGAAGGCACATATTAATGACATATGTAACAAATTAAAATGCATGCTATGCAAGTTTTATCAATTAAAAATGGTGGTAGACAAGCGCACATTACGCATAGTGTATCATGCGCTTGCCGACTCCCTAATTAGTTATGGTCATATACAATATATATGGGCGGACGTTTCTCACCTATCTCAACAATATAAAAACTTTGCAAATACGATTGATTACGTTCTTGGTTAGTAAAAAAATTTTGGTTACTGTAAAATACTGCCAGTGGAACAAAAAATCAATATTTAATTGCATTAAAACACTATTTAAATAACGATTACAAGATTTACGTAAGTAACAAATACAATACAAGTGGAATGTATGTGGTACCAAAAACCAATACTTTTTATGGGGATAAATTGTCCAAATTTCTAGTTCCCAAAGTGTTCAATAAATTGAAATTTTTAATAGTAGGTGTCAATAAGAATCTAAGTAAAAATGTATTCAAATCAAAGTCAAGTCAAAGTCAAAAGTATCTTTATTCCTAATGGAATAAATATTAAATAAATATGGTAGGTATTGGTGTACCTATATTTAAAGTAAAATTGTAATGGTAAATTAAGTATGTTATCAAAAATGAGCGCATCTCGCCCTCAGACCTTAGTTTGGCGAAGTTTTTATGTAAATATATACTTGTATCTTTATTTATTTTTATTTTTATTTATTCACACTTTGTTACATTGTACATACTTAAAGTTAGTTTTGATATAATATAAGTAACAGGCGACCTTATCACTTAAGAGTGATCTCTTCCAGGCAACCCATGTTTAGTAGAGAGTAAAAAAAAAAGTAAAATAACAGAAGTAAATCATACGGCGATATGCAACTTATTCTTAAACACATTGTATAGAAAATAAACTTATTATACATACAAAACATAAAATCGTGCATACATACATAGATACATACATACAAACATACATACATACATACAGCATATAGGTTAGTTATATAATAATAAATAGATAGGTACTAATTATTAAAGCATAGAAACAAAATAGAGTTCTAGTTTTAGTTGAAAGCAATAGTTAGATAATATTCATGAACAGAGTTTTTAAAAGAATTAAGAGAAGAAGCTTTCCTGATATTTGATGGGAGCGAGTTCCATAGATTTACAACGGAAGCAGCAAAAGAATTATGATAGAATTTAGTTTTAGAAGGAGGAATACTTAAGATAAGTCGTTCGGCAGAGCGGAACGAATAGCTTTCACAGGAGAGAAATTGAAACATTTTTTTAAGATAAGGAGGAGAATTAGGATAAAAAAGAATACGATACAGCAAATGTAAGTAGTGAGCATTCCTGCGCAATCGTACTGGCAGCCATTTAAGTTTCTTACGATATGCTGAGACGCGATCAAACTTACGTAGCCCGAAAATGAAACGTATAGCAACATTATCTTTTGTTGATTAATAAATTAAAAAAGATAGCGTTGTGCATAGATGTCAGATGTAGTTGTATTTATTTTTACTCCGAGGTGTATGAGCTCTAAAACTTTCATAGTTAAAATTTATGCATTATCATAAATAAGGATGCTTAACAACTTTGTCTATAATGTTATATTTCAGCTTGAGCCGAAATCTGCTGCAAAATGGGTAAAAGTGGGCGACGATTCTCATCAAACTCGTGTTAATATAACATATATAACAAATATTGCATGATACATAAATACAACTATTGGCAATGAACTCCAATTAATTGATTATAAAGAATCAGGAGATGTGAACGAATCGACCTGGGTCAATCTTATTTGTTGAGGATAAAACGTTTCCAGCAAGGTTGTCGCTTACAAATAAATAAGAACACGGAGATAAAAGTATTTCGGACCCGTTGACCTACAAAAAAGACCTACTGATGTGAATAATGACAAGGTGCATATCTATTTCCTTAGAAGTGTTTTTTTTATTTTTATAATTTGTTACAACGTAAACGTAAAAGCTGACGGGCCACCTGATGGTAAGCGGTCACCGTCGCCTATGGGCACGAGCAACATCAGAGGAGTCGCCAGTGCAACGTCGGCCCCGAAGGTCATTTTTCCTCATCAAATTGTCATTAACCTAAGCATGGTCACTATCCTGAACAGGCATTTTTTTAATATTTCCAATATCTCAGAAGATCTTGGTTTTACAAAGGGGCCTCTCAAAAATATTTCATGACTGACGCTCAAGCAATCGTTCCAGCATCAATTGCCTCTTGTGCCACGAGGTTTATTAAAAATTTTCAGTTTCATACAAAAATATATTCCGATCGAAGATTGACCCACCTCCAAAGCAAAAAAAAACCTCTTTTAGTAATCGTGCCGCTTTATACCCGCTCGGCCAGTGCGTCCACACCTCGCCTGACTCATAGAGTCGTACGACTGTGTTGCCTGTACTGTAACTACTAACTGTCACTTAACCTCACTCCGACATATGTGAAAATATTTTAAATACAATGAGAATTAAATAAAAACACAAATATGGGGTTAAAACAAAATTTATTGAGTGCACCAAATGAATACATAAACACAGCTAAATATCTACAAACGTAGTCCAGACAGTGCAATAACATGTAACTACTGCTCTAGGTACGAAAATATATTTCATGATTTACAAATTTGTCAATCGCAAAGGTTAAATGCGATTCTTTTATCTATATTTGACTAAAAATTTTATGTTTTCTTTAATACTGATATTCACAAGAGATTCGATAATTTTATATTTATGAGAAATATGGTTTTATTATGTATAAGAAAATATGGGATAGTGTAAATATTTCAAAACAAGCGCTTATGCGCTATGATTGTCAAATTGCATACAATTTGTAAATTTTCCAAAATTTATTTCCTTATTTAACGCCTCTTTTTTTCTGCGTCTTATATTAGCATAATAATACATACTTAGTATTTAATAAATGAAATATTTGTAAATATATTTTTCGCACGTATTGGATATTTAATTTCAGTATAGCTAATATAAATAAAATAGATCGTATAACAGATTTATAAAATGCATATGACATGATTTTTGATGTTGACATTATTTTAACAAAATATTAAATATTTTTTGTATCAACAGCTAAATATTATATGACAATTTTCTTAAACTCACATAAATAATTAGATCAGATTTATTGTATGAGAAAATAACATATTCAAGGTAATAATTTATGAAAATATTTGAGTTTAACTCAGAGGATAACAGTTTTACAATTAAAATAACAAAATCATTATTCCACAGCCAAACTGCACAGTGTCCTTCAAAAGGAAAATACTTTAAAGTAAATAAAACTAATTCCTTATCGAAATGAACAAGAAAATAATACTTGAATACTTTTAAAACTATGACATTATATTTAACTTGTTAGACATTTGAGAAATATAATTTTATATATTTTTTTTAAATAGTAACATTTAAATTTTAAATCATTTATGTAACACTAACCAAACATTTTTTAATATGACAAAATTGTGCAAATAATATTGACGTCACACAAATCTATTACATCTACATCATACTGATATAATATTATTACATTAAAAATAATACTGTTAAATACTTGCAATAAAATTCAATACAAAATAAGCCTTTTCTTAAACTGATACATAAAATAATTTGTGCATATGAATAATAAGCATATCTCAGAAATATATGTAGTCTGTTACATCTAAGTTCTTATATAGTCTATGGAATTGTAATATAGCCATTAAATCTGCGCTTAATCTTTCAATTTTTTAGATCCAATTCAATCTCATGCTCTTGGAATGTTTAAATGAGGTGGAAAAACCGAAATAACGGAATAAATTTAAAAGAAACATTATTTTAATTTTTAAATTACATTATAATCCCTATTTTAACTTTAGGCGCAGACTTTAATATTACAGCATCACCTTAGTTTGAGAATCAAATAACAGATCCAATTTAATTAAGAAAAAAACTTTGGAATTCGAATTTCGAACAGAGGAACCGGAAGGATCGTAATAAAATGGCGCTTTCACATTCACTGGTCACCGTTCTCGTGTGCCAACTTCTGCTTCTTCTGCGGCGGCGACGCGAACATGGCGCCCGACCGCAGCTCCTTCATCAGGAACGGCACCTGGGATTCCAAATTTTGATTTAGACTTTTGAAAATAACAATTATACTGCGAATACTGAATTATACAAATACTGAAAAATAATTAAAATGTAAAGTGTTCCCTGAAGTCTTGATACGGATTCAACGCTGTACTGGTACCCTGTGGTGTACTAATTTGCACAGTAGAGCTTGGAGCTTGATGGTGCTGTTTTTCTGTTGCAATTACTGAGATTGGGGTGGTGCAGGCGCTACAGGCGGTGCTCACCTTGTGCTCCAGCTGCAGGTGGTGGGTGGGCGGCAGCGCGAGGCAGGCGCGCAGCAGGTTGTCGAGGCAGGCGCGCTGCAGGCGGTGCTCACCTTGTGCTCCAGCTGCAGGTGGTGGGTGGGCGGCAGCGCGAGGCAGGCGCGCTGCAGGCGGTGCTCACCTTGTGCTCCAGCTGCA
>JADANM010005346.1:1818287-1847604 GCA_026213755.1 Eurema hecabe | reverse complement strand
ATTTCGCACCTTCGGAATGTAAGTGTGTGCGTCAAGCAAGCGTTCTTGATGCACACATACTCACATTCCGAAGGTGCCAAATGTATGTATGCGTTAGAACGGCCACCTCTTGAATGATTTCATTCAAGGTATCGCGTGTGCGTATAGCACACAATCGCACATTGCGACGGCAGCTAGTTTTTGCAATTACACGGAGCTGACACAAATTTTTTGAACGCGATTTAGACGGCGAAATAAGCTGCGTCTAATCGGTCTTTATACAAACATACAAAAAAATAAAAAAAAAATAAAAAAATTAAATCCGACTTGCAGAATCTATACATAAAGTTTTAGATTGATATGACAGATACATAACATAAGCTGCTATTTTTTTCATAGAACATAAAACAATAAATAACATTGTTTTATGCCAAGACAGGGCTTGGGTTAATAAATAAATACAGGTTTAATATAACACAATAAACTAATGGAATAATTACTAATCATCACGCTTAAGTTTTATGGCTATAACTGACCGAATGGGCTTTGGCACGTTTCAGTAACACCAAAAAAGCATAATAATATTCATTTATCTTTACTTTATCACAGCTTATGGTAAACATTTAAAGAAAGAGAGGACCTTAAAGTTTTGAGAATTGAGAGTTATCTCTTTCACACAATGTTATCTATCAGACGACTTAATTTCAGCTTCTTTCTTTCTTTCTCATATTATGGCATTAGCGTCTAGCTTTTTTGCAACGTGGTCAAGATAAAAGTCGATATGAGTCAAGTAAAATCGTCATCAAGTCGTCTTTAGTCGAGTCAGTCAGTCGTTTCGTTCTGCCCTTCGTAAAGTGATAGTGAACTTTACGAAGAACCTCGACGAATCTTGGAGCAATCGGAACGGCGCTACTATGCGCTCTCGAATAAATTCTTCATTTCTTGGACACTTATTAGCTAGTTTACTGCATGATTCACTATCACAATCAAACATTAAATCACTTTATGCACCAAAAAAGGAATATTCAATCGAGATTACAACTAGACGCCGCAAGATTCCCGCCAAAACTTCCAATTTCAGCTTCATAGAATGATCAGAGGGTTATAGGGTAAGTTAGTATAGTGTACCTCTTTGGAGCGGAACTGCTTGGGCGCGGAGAGGTTCTTGCCGTCGTTGTTGCCGAGGTGGTTGTAGCTCACTATCGACACCGGCTTCAGACCTGTTATGATTAGAAATTTTAATTAATTTACTACTAAAACAACATAAAGTTTTTAAAATACTCGTGTCCGAAAATTGAAAAATTGTATCGCGCGGTGCATTGACCAATAGCGGTGACTTTGTGGAATAGATATTTTTTTGTTTTATGTCTTTCAAGTTGGATTGTAATAAAACAAACTGAAGTGCAATATATGCATAATATTTTTAATAAATTCTTTTGAATAATGTCACGTTTTTTCATTGCATAGTCCCTGAGACTATCTACAACTATAGTCTGAATGCACCCTCCAAATTTTTAATACACTATAACATTTACCTATATATATACTATACATTACACTATACTATACTATATTATACTATACTGTACATTTTCTCATCCCCAAAAAAAATACCACAAGCGCGATCTAGAACCCCTCACACTCACCAGCCGACACTAGGAAGTCAACCAGCACCGACTTCAGCTTGGTCTGGCCGGACTTGAAGTCGTCACCCGCGACCGCCACGCCGCGCTTCTCCGCGCGCTCCACCACTCCACTCACGAGCGTGTTTTGTGGCGACCCGTTTATATAGCAACACTGACAATTAAAAAAAAATTATAAATTTAAAAATTAAAGTCTTTTAGGTAGAGTGAAGGGAATATGCAAGTTTTTTTTTTAATGTTTTTCTATATTTTTAACAAAAAAAATATAACTCGTCGAAAATTGTATGTTATTTGTATTAGGTTAAAGTTAGATGTGAATCTTCCATGACACGGTGTGTGGCAGTTGGTTGTCGGCCATTAGAGCGATTATAATCCCCAAAAAACATATAATAATGAATGATATGAATATAAACCATTAAATAAAAATAGTATATCATCATGTTATACACTCGAATTGAATTACCATTTACTTTGACTTGATTGGAAATATCTCATTCCCACGTTGATGGCGACACTTATGGTTTGAAAATTTTGCAAGGGAATTTTAAATATTTATACGGGTTCTTTTTTTGGGAAAAAATATTAGGAATTTTTTTTGAAAACTAAGAACCCTTATTTCGTTATATGAGCTATAATATCTAGTTACACAACTACGCCTATTATCACCAATGATCTATATATCCTATACGAATATTATAAACGAGAAAGTGTGTCTGTTTGTCTTTCTTTCACGGCAAAATGGTTGGACCGATTTATTTGAAATTTGGTATGTAGATAGATAATATCCTGGATTAAATAATAGGATACTTTCTAATCCGGTTTTGCCCCGGGAACGGAAACAATAACGCGTTAGCTAGTATATTAAATAACTCACCCCTTCATCGATAGCGGCCAAAGCGAATATGGTAGACGGTGATATCTCGGAGTCATTAGCCCGTAGCGCCTTCTCCAAATTCTCATCCGTGTCGTGCACGCCCGCGCGCACTTCGCAAAACCTAGACATATTGACTTGTATTTTATTATCATTTATATATTTATTCAATTGCATCTTTACGACAGTGAGATGTTGGCTAAATATGCCAAGATCATCCCTGTGTAAGTACTCGTAATAGGTTTGATAGGATTATTAATTAATTTGCTTTTAGGAGAAGGTATGTTACATACATAATTTTATCACTACCTTACCCGCTAGGAAAGTATTACAAGACAGTACTCGACGCAATAGCGATTTAATTATTTAAATACAGTTAGCTTTGTTCAATTATGGGCAACAACTGAAGAAATTATCACAGAACTCTTTAAGATTATTATAACAATGTTTTAATAAGAATCACATATATGTTTTGCGGGTGTATTCTATGTTATAGCAATAGAAATTATATAAAATCATTGACCTAAATATCTAAACACAAATTCAATAAAACTCAAAGGAAGTCAAATAAAAAGTTCAATGACACGCCCGGTGAGGAAAACATAAAAATCACTGATCGTTGTAATATTAGACGAGAAACATTGAAATGTAGGTCACGTAATTCATATACCTACTAACTAATTAACTTTTAGATTCTCAAGTAATTTCTATGTAGCAAGTGTACCTAAATTAATGCTTTTATTACAAAATGGTCAGTCATGTCATTTTTGTGATATAAAATCAATAGGAATGAGATGGTTTCGGGCCGATTAAAGTTAATTTCTCACAAAGAATACTATTTTATACAATTTAATTATAAATTAATAATAACGTTAAATTCTAGCCTCCATTTCTCTCGTCTTTATGTATGTGTAATAATATTATACTACGAAATAGATCCCTACTTTGTTGTTTGATACACTCACGTAAAATCAACTGGACCGATCATCATTAAATTTTGTACACATATTCTTAGAGGTATCAGAACGAAACAAAAGCTGTATTTAAAAAAAATATTTGCAAAAAGCTAAAGAATATTTTTAATGTGAGCCTAGCAAAGCCGCGTGTAATAGTCTAATAGTCACAGGGAAACCTTCTGTGGAAGCTGTGCAAATGCAAATTTTGTAAATATATTTTTAATTTATTTTTTATTTTTTTTTATAGCTAGCAATAAACAAACAGTAGGTACTCACCTCTCAGTATTAGCGGTCCATAGCACTATGATCTTGTCGAGCTTGTTCTTATCGCGGAAGTCTTTGATATCTGCTCGTATTTGCAAGTACTGCTCGTAGCGAGTGCCCCGTATCAGATTCGTCGCTCGGTCCGCCTGGAAACAATTTTATCATCCTTTTACAATTTATTATTATTATAGACCATAGCTTAGAAAGCGCTTAGTCTAGTGATGCTGCAAACATTTTGTTGTAATGTAACTTTGTGCCGTTTGTTTGGCTGTGGTATTGAAAACACGTGTTGGTGATTGCCACAACCAAATATCGATCCTCAAACTTATTTTATCTACAACTACTAGACATTGGCAAAATTGGCGATAACGCAGCACTGCCATTTAACCAAGTAGAAGAAGATGAAACTTTGTGCCACATTTTAATATGAATACAAGTTAAAAACAAAATGCAATTATATTGCTAATCTAATCTTGACCCTCCTCTGTAATTTTAAGAAATTACAGAGGAAGTATAAGTACTTTCTGGTCATTATTTGAGAAATTTCATCCACGGCTGGCTAGCTCATATAAAAGAGAGCCCTTTATCAAAATGTCACCTTAGCAAGTCTCACTGAATTCGAATTAAATAGCGTATGAACATTTTCATCATACATTGGACAATAATTAACATGAATCATATTGTCCCACGGTGGTACCCTGGCCCGTATTAAATGCCGTTTTATACCAATAATAACTTTTGAAAAATCTAATTTATATTCTGATAGCATGTGTCATGTGAAATATATTAAATATTGTGAAAAAACTTCGATATTGATATCAGTTTCATCCGAAACTAACATTACAGAAAACTACGAAAAATATGGATGGATTTCAATAATTTTAGTCCATGGGGTCATGTCATCATGTAACGGTCAGGACTGGCAAATAATTTACCGAAGTAGGCCTAATACCAATGTGACATTACACGCTAATTAATAAACATAAAGTCCCCTCTTTAATCTTGTCATTAATCAAAATGAAAATATAACCTGGCAAATTTGCCCAAACAATACAGTGTATCGAAACGGTAGCACAAACAATCACCCGGACATATCGCGTATCGTATGTCTGAAACTCGATATGTTTTGTAAATACTGTGGAATTTTTTCGATACTAGACACCCGTCATTCATAGAATCGAGTGTTTGTTCGCGAATCAATAGATTTCCACGAAACGACCTTTATTCATTGAAGTTAAAGAACTTTGTTTTTTTTTTATATTATTTTAACGGATAATTGGGATGGCGACTAAAAAGTAATGTCCATGAATTAAAGATATTAAATACATATTATTTAGTTCTCTTCCTATTCAATAACTTAAGGAGATTGATTGAAAAAGTCGCATGACACGTCTCTACACGTTTTCTATTAAGGTGTGACGTTTTGACAAAGCAAAAAATACGGGTATAATTTGTTATTATCTAACAAACGGATTTTTTTTCATACCATGACATGCCTATTTACCGTTAGTCACCTAAATTGAAAATCGCAAACTTCTCACAGTATTTTATTTAAACAATACTATTTAAATAAAATACTAGCTGACCCGTGCCCACTTCTTTGGGCATAATGTTAACAATCCTTTTTAAATAGCCTATGACATTCAGCAATAATGTGGCTTTCTAGTGGTGAAAGAATTTTTGAAATCGGTGCAGTAGATCCAGAGATCCTTACAATTTATCAAACACACAAACTTTACTTCTTTATATACTTAATATTTTTACTTTATAATTAAAGAAAACAAGCAATAAGGTTTCCCAACTAAGTTCCTGCCATCGTAAAATAAAATCTATACCAGAAATAATCAAATTATTACAAATGAGTCACCTGCAGTTAAATTTATTTTATTACTCAAAATTTGATGTAACAGAAATATTGAAGGAAAAAAGCCTTAAAGCATTTCAATATGTAGGTTTTTTCTTACAAAATACGGGGCAAACGAAAACTATGAACACTCGTGGATACTCTGAAATGAATTGCTTCATTTCAACTGCTATCCAAAATGAAAAATGTATCATGATATAATATATAATACATCCTATCAATCGTAACAACAGTTCTTGAGTTAAAAATGGATATACATACCCATTTTTTGCCAAGACTAAAGTGACATATATTTTATTACAGAAAATGTACGAAAAACGTCGCGATAACAGGATGACGTAAAGATAGTTATGTTAATCGAATGTAATGAGCCACGTATATTAACGTTACGGGAAATTTTCCTATACATATAAAATGTTTTAACTTAATCCTTACTTAGGTATATTATAAAAACGAAAGTTGAGGGGGCTGATTAGATATTTATTACTCTGTCATAAAGAAACTACTGATGGCTGAAATTTGGCATACAGGTAGAATAAACATCGATTTATTAATCAAGGAGAGCCGAGAGGGGTACAGCCAGATAAACAAAAACTTTACGTTCAGAATTAATTATAACTCTATTATATAAAAAATCAAGCCTTAAAATTAAAAACTATCAGTTATACTAGACTTGGTTTTCGTGACTCGCATATTTTCACACTACTGAAGACGCCTGGTAGAGACTGCTTTTCAGAAATAAGGTTGACATTTATGCATTTCAGTACTAGTTATACATACTAATATTTGTATACGTAGCGTACGTATGATATAATTTATACCAAGTAACTAAGTATACAGTTTTTATAAAAAGCGTACTAAATCTTGGTTTAATTATTCAATACCCATCTGTTGCTACTGAGGCTAACGAGGGTCATCGATTCGTTATTTTTACACTTCGATTATCGATCGCATTGCGGAAGGTCGGAGAGGTGTCCTTGACCTAAAATTGGGGACCCTACCGCGTTTCCGAGTGATCGCTCCGGTCACCCAAATTCATTGACTCTGAAGTCTGATGTTGGTTTAACGTATCCGATAACTAGGTATAGTTGAGTCCTGCGGTTTTGCTTGTGAAAAATTGTTTCCCTTTATATATATAAAAATAATTGGACACTTGACATGAAGGCATAAGTTGTGCTGATGTCTCTTTAGTACACTAGAATACGGGTTGAATTTTTGCTCTATCAGTTGATAGTTATCAACCTATGTAATTACTATGACTATATAATAAATGGTATGACTTCTTAATAAGCGATTCAAAAGGTCATACTATAATGCTAAAGAATAATATAATGTATATTTACTTCTTCATGGAAGGATTAAATTTGAAAATATAAGCGTCAGGTATGCATTATTGCCACTGTACATTAAAGTTATAAGACAGGGTATTGACCCGGTATACACATTGGCCATTTTTTTCTACGATCCAATCTAACTGTATGCCGAACTTCAGATAAATTCATTCAGTAGTTTTTGTGTGACAAATCAACGACCTTACTTCCAGACATTTATATAAAATTTCGCGCTTATAATATTACTAGCCACGCCACGCAGTTTTTGACGGCATTTATCTATAAATATATAATAAATAAATATTTTCAGGACATTTATACGCTATCTAGTTCCAAGCTAAGCAGAAGCTTGTGTTATGGCAACTAGATAACGGAATAAATTACATATACATACTTTTCTTTTGTAAATACATACATACAATACATAGCAAGACCCAGATCCCAGAAAAATAAAAATGTAAATTACAAATATACTTTTCCGGTGTGGGGATCGAACCCACGACCTTTCGCGCATAAAGCAGTTGTGCTACCACTGCGCCAAGCTTGAATCACTGTATCTGAAAACCGCATGAAAATCGGTTGCGTAATTTTAAACCTTTAATGTATTTACAGACAGAGGCAAGCAACTTTGTTTTCTACTATATAGAAACAATACTAGTACTATAGTTTACAACGTGCTCTCCTAATAGACCGAAAACTAAACAAAGGGAGCAGATCTTATACAAATATCGAAGTTTCCACGATCTATTTCTGGCTACCGATCACGCCACAACAACAGTACCGTCTTAGGAATACGTAAATTCAAGCATTAATTACCGACTTACACGTGTACAGATTCATTTAAATCTAAACACGTCCCCTATGTGCTAGGTAATTTAAATACGCATACACTTTTAGTGATTAATATTGCATTTGTACACTCATTATAAAGCTAAGCTAAGCTTTGACCAACTGTTTTACTTGTATGGACTCCGGTATATTTTAAGCTATAATATAATATATTATAGGGCACTAGGTGGCAAGTATTAGTTAAATTATTTTTTTTATTTGGTACTTAATGGTTCTTAAACTTTGGCTACCCGAAAGGGTGCTCGACGGAACACCGGTGGGTGTTAGTCGGTAGTGGACCTTTACAAGGGAGTCCGACATAACCGCCTCCTCCTCCCCCGAGGAGGACGCGGTATCCGTAAAAGGATTTCCCTCCGTAAAAAAAAACCTACACAAATTTATTTCATGGGGCAGAGTATACTTTTCTATAATAAGCTTCCTTGTTAAAAATGTCTAATTAAAAAGGCGTACTATACATTAAATGAATATATTGAAGACAAAAACGCTTGGAATGATATTTCTTAAAGCTCGTGGGACGGTGACCTTTTTAATGTATAAATATTATAATAGTCGAGTTTATGTTTATATTTACAATTGTATGTTCTTATTTTTTTTTAAAAGAGCGACTATAAGAGTTTCTTGCCGGTTCTTCTCTGTAGAAACTGCCTTCCGAACCGGTGGTAAATGTTTCATAATACCATGACGATTCAAAAGTGTTACTTTATGGAGCCAAATTGAATAAAGATACTTTTGACTTTGACTTTGAATACATAACTCCATAAAACAACGTCATTCAACGAAGAGCTTTTATTCTAAGGGGTTTTACAACATACAACGCGTGATTACGAGGGCTATAATAATTTTAAACTACATAATTTTAAAGAATAATTACTTTCATTTCAACCAAAAAAGTAAAGCACGCACGCAAAAAGCACCAGCTAACAAAATTTACCTAATATGATGTATTTTCATTAATTATTTTTTTACCTTCACCTTCAATACTGGTGTAGAAGCAATCCGATGTAACTTAATCATAATTTTTAATATCTTCGGCCAAATTGTTACGTCCAAATCTATACTAATATATAAAACTGACGAGTTTGTTTGTTTGTTTGAACGCGCTAATTTCAGGAACTACTGGTTGAAATTGAAAAATTATTTTTTTATTGAATAGACAACTTATCAAGGAAGGCTTTAGGCTACAATGCATCACGCTGCGACTAATAGGAGCGAAGAAATAATGGAAAAAGTAATCGACGGGGACGAAGTCGCGAGCAACGGCTACTACAATATATCTTAAAGATGGCAGAAAAATCTTATGAACCCTCTCAAGATACTATAAGAAAAAGAATTAATAGAGATTTTATCACGGTTTGGACAATCTTAAGATTATTATAAAATAAATGACAGAAATGCTAGTTCAATGACCTCAAAATCAGTAGTAAAGAAACGCATCAAATTTCGAGACTTGCAAATACTGGATCAATAGGATACTAAAGTCAGCATTTTTTTATATAGTAAGCTATTTAAAACACGTATTACGTAAAGCTTATTCATTGGATTCTCGAGAAATTTGATCTATCGTGACGGATGTGCATATCAGGTCATTGAACTAGAAAATACCTCAGATAGCTTCATATTATAATTCAATTAAATATATATACCTAATCTATACTAATATTTTAAGGAAGTAAAGTTTGTGTGTTTGTTAAATTGTAAGGGGTAATCTTGGAATCTACTGAACCGATGATTAAAATTCTTTCACCAATAGAGAGCCACATATAAAAAAAGGATTGTTAACATGATGTCCAACGAAGTGGGCACGGGTCAACTAGTAGTACTATACACTCTTTACACGCTTTAGAAAAGCGTTGTTTTCATTCCCGGAGTAATACTGGGATGCAAAGTATTTTATGTGTTAATCCAGTGTATTACCTATCTTCATACCAAATTTCAACTAAATCGGTCAAGCCGATTTTTGGTGAAAGAATAACAAACATACATTCTCACAACCTTTAAAATTTATTATATTAGTAGAAACAGAAGGATAGAATAGTATAGCAGGTTAGTGATACATAATAAATAGCATATGAATTTTGGAGTTTATTGTGATCTAACAGAGAAATTAAATGAAGTAAGCGATTCATCTTGATAGAGATGAGAGAGAAGATAAATTTAAAAAAACTGTAGGTAAAAAATCACAATACTTAATTATCATAAAGGCTTATACATAATTCAAGAGTCAGGATAGAATTGTTGTTTGCAAAAACCTTATAACGGTATGATCACATGGAGATGTCATGTTCAAATCATTTGCATACTACCATCTATAGCAGTAGATTTTTTGCCTTGTCATATCAGTATATATCATCTATCTATACTTTACTAATATATAAAGCTGAAGAGTTTGTTTGTTTATTTGAACGCGCTAATCTCAGGAACTACTGGTTCGAATTGAAAAATTATTTTTTCATTGAATAGACAATTTATCGAGGAAGGCTTTAGGCTACATAATATCACGCTGCGACTAATAGGAGCCAAGAAAAAATGGAAAAACAAATCTACGGGGGACGAAGTCGCGAGCAACAGCTAGTATTGGATAAGCTACATTTCTATCATATACTTGGCTTAACAGACTATACCAAATGCTGAATGGCTTTTTTTTTGTGTCTTTTTAATCTAACATAAGTAATATATTGTTTATTGGGAAATTATATTACGCCAGCATTGAAATCATGAATTAAATTTTGTTTTGGATTTGACCCTGGATTAATACATAGGATACTATTTATCCTGGTATTGTCCCAGGAACGGACATAACGCGAGTAAAACCGCGAGACACGGCTAGTTAATATATAAAAGGGAACTTCAACTTTAAGATTAAAAGATATTGATATGAGATATTCTCACCTGATTTGCAGCAATGAAATCAGGATCGTATATAGCTGGTCTTGGTTTCATAGCAGCCATTTCCTTTTTCAATTTCTGTTGTAAATCAAAGTCTATGACTTGAGCTCGTACCATAGATTCCGCTAGATTAAGGGGACTTATATCCCATCCATCGATAACTAGAAGAAATACTCTTATTAATTTTAATATTTATTTATTATTAAATTATTTGTCGAACATTGGGTGTTTTATCTTAAATAAAGCAGAAAAAATTGTGACTTAAATGAACATCCGTAATGCAATTAATGAATGCACAGGAAGCTGCTTTAATTAGTATTATCCTTGAAGGGGGTGCACCAGACCATGATATACTATTCAAATCAATAAAAAAATGCTACCTCATCTTTCATTTTTTATTTCGTAGATTTACTAACTCATAACAGGTCAACACATTTGGAAGTGAATGGAGTCAATGTTACTGTGTTTTGTGTCTGGTGTTTTGCAGCTTTATTTTCACTTTTTTCTCAGCTAAATGTGTGAAATATCCAAAGGATTTATATGATACCTAGAAGTCAATGTAAGCAAGCCAAACTTGCATTTTGAACATACATTAATTATATTATCTGTGGATAGGACTTAGCTATAAATATGCTGCTGTCTTTAATATTTATTTAAACATCATTACTACTTCCCGTTAAAGTAATTCTAGTAATAAAAGCTTCCTGTATGTCTCATTATCAAATAAAAAATAAGTATTTCTAAATATTATTGGTATTACTAACCTAGATCATCCGGATGAACCATGGGAAGGAGTTTGGACATCTGAATGTATACATCATTACCCTTCTCATCAAGTCCGAGTCTTACCGTTGATGCCTGGGTTATTGAACCGAACCTATGGAAGATTGATTAGTTGTTTATTAAACCAATATACATATAAGTAACATATGTCATACACAATCGACAGAAAGAAATGTGGTTTTTTTTTCACAATTTCATCTACATACTTAATTTTTTTAATAATTTTAATATCACCTTAAAAGTTATAAAAGACTAATAATATGTGATATGAAAATAACTAAATCAAATAAACTAATTTAAGAAAGGTTCTGTATCTGTTGAGAGGTTGAAATCATTTCACAGTAGCAAAATAATATGGATATTATACTGTTAAGTGTTAGTAAATTTTACCAATTAGAATCCTGTTTGCCATTCTTAGTGTTCCAGGACAGCTGGTGGCGGTTGGCGAGAACTGCTGCTGTAAATGTAGAACCATTGTTCCCACCCCAGCCAACCAGCATAACACCTACTTTACCAACTTTCCTTCCCGTCCGGATTTGCAATGATGTATGGTAGGGCTTTGCCTATAACAACAAATGGATTTAAAAAATATATTTTTTATTACAATTTCTTGCTTCCTTAAACGTGTCTAAAATATGTTTAAAAATAAAATTATTTATTTTAGAATGATGCAATATTGTTAAGTCTAAAAATGTATATAAGTATAAAAAGGTTATAAAATCTGTTATCCATCTATGAGTACCAAAAAAAAGGCAAATTTAGGTGCAATTACTTTAAATCTATTAAGTCGAACAATTATCAGAAATAGCGCTGAAAGTTCTACAAGTTTCCAGGAAAATCGACGATCAATACGATGCCGGTATAAGCGCGTAATTTAAAACTTTTATGACTTACCACGAGCTGATTACCGGATTTAGTAACCAATGTCTCCTCATATTCATAATCTGAATAAATATAATCCTCAGTATATTTAATTTTCGGCGAGGAAACAAGTAAATTGGAGGTTGGATCCATTTCGGCGAGTTAGATAAGAGATGAGGATACTTCTGAAGAATCTGAAAATAGTCCGTATATAACAATATACAGCAATATTTTATTTATGTGGACTATGCAATGCTATATTCCTTGAAAATGTTACAAGTTCTTCAAATTTGTATTTTGCGTGCCTTTGGTGTACGTCAAGCGTCAAGCACCAAGAAGAACACACAGATAACTAGTGGTGGCCTGTTTAAGGAAAAAGATTATGATTTGACAATTGACAGCTGCCATATAGCGATCATTCGATTGTTGGGATATTTCGAATGTTTCGATATTACAATCGTTATCGACATAATATTGCATAATTACGCATTCATTACGTGTGGCCCACAGGTTGTGGGCCAGTCGTGTATTTATCTCGACTGAGTATGATAAAATATTTTAAAAGATATTGTATAGATAATAAATACAATTAATTTAAGTACATTATGGTAATATTACTTAACATACTTGTCCGACCATAGTCAGTAATTTAATTCTGTTTTGATGGAATTGTAGTACATGTAATTATTATAAGTAAATTTAAAATTAATATATTTCGATTAACTATCGATCATAAAACTTCGATATTGCAATAACTGCAGAATGCAGATACAGATTAATAAGATAAAAGATTATTTTGCTCTGAGATATCTGACATTCAATACACAGAATATATCAAAATGTCATTTCATACTTTTCAGTTTTCACAGAGCCTCAAACGAACAAAAGCTAAAATATTATTTTCAGTTAATAATTTTGTATAAAGGTAAAAGAGAAAATTTAACTCTTTAACACATTTTTTGAAATGATGAATTTATTAAATAAATTAAGCTAAACCTGTTGTGTTTGCTCGTCTCAAATGTCAGTCCCGTTATAATTTAGTATTTTAATAATAGGTATATAAAAAGTGCAAATTATATATTGTTCAATACAGAATAAATATTGGAACAATGCCAAGCGATGGAAAACGATGTAAAAGTTTTTTTAGTATTTAGGTATAATCTTCTTCTTACTTTTTTTAATAATCGTTAAAAAGTTCCAACAAGTATTTGATTATTGAAGATGACTCGAAAAAAAGGAAAAAGGGGTCAGCGATTTCTTTGCGCTTTTAAAAAGCTTGCCTTGCTCTTTTAATAAATTAAAAAGATATAATAAAGGCTTGAATGTTTATGAACATGCTTGCTTTAGCGTTATATTCGTCCGCTACAATTTCATTTTAATCAAATATTCAATTCTTATTTCATTACTACAAAAGAAATAAAACTAGGTACCTATCTCTCATATATTAAATTATATTTAATTGGTCCTATCAATACATTTTCAATACAACATAACAGCGTTATTTGATGGCCTTTTATTTCTAGTAGAACTAATTATTTATTTATACGTAAGAATAAATTACATAGGTACATTAATAAGAAAACACAAATAACGTGGGGTGTTAGGAAGTAGAAACGCAGATATAGGTACCTACTACCTACTTATAATACTTACGTCTGACGGCAAATGAAGAAATATTATTCATGCAACTGCTCATGCGCCCTTCTCTCCACGTCTATATCATAAAATATTTTGTTATATGTACATAAAACAGATAGCTATACACGTCTGTTATATTGTATTAATAAAGTATAAACAGAACACGTATAGTTACAAAGTATAAGTTCATTTCGTTCCACCCTCTCCCGCCGCCGTATAACATATTAAAATATGTAATAATGTATACGTCGTAAGCGTTTTTGTTTGTAGAAATGCATTCTGCGGCAGGTACATAAATGAAAGGATGGAATCTAATAAAAAGAAGACTGTTTGGATCCATCTATTTCAACTATTGTCTATGTGTGGGTAAAAGTGTATGCATGTTGTGAAAAGAGATTCAAGTACTTTTTATACACTTAGTTCCCACTCGACAATTTATATTATTAGGAAGGGGCCCGTGTTGGGATGAAATATTTATGATTATGTATTATTTTTTTACTTAAACTTGAAAAATAAGTACATATGGTAAACCATAATGAATAAAATATCTAATTTTATAAACATATTTATAAATAATTAGTATGTATTTAAACCATTTTTTCATTAAACTTTTCTATAAAACAATACAGTAAATAATACCCTTTACATTAAAAATATGTATTAATTAATAAAAATGTTAAATCTAAAATATTAAATTGCAAGTACCTACGTGCAGCGGCGTACATTTATAAAGTTGTATATATTTAATTACGGTATAATAAAGCATGCGGGGGGGCGAGGCGGCGCGCCGCGCTCTCATATTCCGTATATTGATTGTGTGCGAGGGGGCCGGGGCAAGGAGGGGGCCACGGCGTGCCCCACTCTGTTTTTTACGACACGGCTTTCTGTGTAACATAATAAGTATTTAAAAATTTTTGTGAAATGTTTCGGTGTTATTTGTAAAAATTCGGGAAGTGGAAAATAGGAAAAGAGGTGAGAAAAAATCACTGCTGTGATTTTAGTCATTATTACAGTTTTACCGAATATAATATAAATAAAATTTTATAGCTCTAAATTCCGTCGGCGCGTACCTACAGTATTACACTGTCATACCGCGTACGTATAGTGTTTTTTTACGGGCATCGGTCTAAAAATAAGTTGTAATAATTATAATTTTATGTAGCGGTCGCAGCGGCGACTGTTTCTGTCGATTTTTTATAAGTTGTGGTATTAGTGAGTGAGAGTGTGTTGTGGCGGTGCAGATGCAGGGGCTGGTGAGCGACAAGACGTTCCACTTGAAGTGGAACAACCACCTGCAGAACCTGAGTCAGCTGTTCACGACCATCTACTCGTCGTCGGCGCTCGCGGACGTGACGCTCTCCTGTCGCGACGGCACCCTCAAGGCGCACAAGCTAGTCCTCTCAGCATGCAGCCCCTACTTCGAGCAAATATTCAAGTGAGTCATATCATTTTATAACTTTCATCATTCATTATTCTTAGAAATATTATATCCTGCGCCATGATAATTAAATTTAGTCAGTTAACATGCTAAATTTGAAATGTAAATTATTTTTGTAATGTTACATAAACGCTATTTAAAATATTATTTTCATTTTATCTTATGATAACAATAAAAATGTTGAACAATATAAATTTTGATAAATCTTTTTGTATGTAAATTTTTGATAAAATAAATGGCAAATCATGGTCATTTTGTTATAGGGACAATCCATGTCAGCATCCTATAGTGATATTGAAGGGTATACCCTTCTCGGAGATCAATCTATTAGTAGAGTTCATGTACAAGGGCTCGGTGGACGTTCAGGAATTGGACCTCCAGTCGTTAATGCACACTGCATCAGAATTGGAAATCCGGGGGCTGGCGTATGAGGCCAGAGATAATGCGGCACAGCTTCTTAATGTAAATCTGGAGTATCCATCGTACAGCCAGACATCCACTACCAGTGCGTCAGTTTCAACATCACAATCATATAATCCACAATCACGGACTGATGTTGAGAGATTAAAACAGGTATGATAGTAAATTTATCCTTTAAATTCAATTTATAATAGAGTATTATTATTATTAGTATTATTTATTCATGATTTTGGCTGAAAACTTTAAAACTCACATAAATTGAAAATTTACTATGAACTCATGACATGAGAATAATGATCAAAATATTGATTTATTATAGGTATTTTGATCTTTCTCTTCTTTTATTATAGGTTAATATATTATTTAAAAGGTGTTTTTGAATCACAAATTGTGAAGCTTTTACAAAATTATGATTTAATGTATTAAATTCTGAATTGAAAGCTTCAAATTGAGCTGATTTATCAATTATTTACATCGAACAACGGCCAATATTTAAAGAATAATAATGAAAATGCTAGTAGCAGTAGACTATATAACATTTTAAGAAACAATTTAAAAAATTATAAATTTCCTACATTTTTAATAAATTCATTTGGAAAATAACCGAATAGGTTGTTTTTGTCCATTTTTATTTTTAATTGGGAAATACTTATTTAATTAAATAGATATTTCTGGCTTATAATAACTAAAATACCTTGACCATATTTGCTTTTATTTTCTTGAATAGTTTTTAACATTGTAGAAATCATTAAAAACTATTTTTTTATGAATTTTAATTTAATTACAATTATAACTGGTGATAAGTTGAAGTTAAGAATATTTTGCCATACAATATACATATCTAAGCAAGTAAAGGTACTTAAAATTTTTATTTTTTAGTAAGACTGAAGACAAAATATTTTAATAAAAAAGGCGGGCAGATGTTTAAGATAATCTGATGACGCCATGTTTTCACGTAAATAATCATTAAATAAACATTATGGCGTCAGAATAATGTATAGTAGATATATATGACGGTGTAACATAGGAGTTTTTATACATATATGTATTCTATTTTTCATAGTTAATTTTCAAGATGTTTCTTGTTAGGGCTGGGACTTGGCACATGATTGGTTAATTGTATTAAATGATGTAATAAGACAATGAGTCACATTTCGCGAATGGAATATTGTTAATATTTCGTTTTCGTGTCATGGCGACCGGCAATGATGAACTTTTAATACACATTAGTGGTACCCGCGTAATCGTCTGCAAAAAATATTAAATATTTATGGTAAACAATATATATATATACATTTTTCAAACAATCATAATTGATTACTTTTGTCTTCGATATCTTAATAAAAAATAGTATTACGATTGGCTCAACTGTTTCTGAATAATTTTAACAATAATCTAGCACAAAACTAGATTGTATACAGACTTTTTCTATCACTTCTAAAGTGTATAAATACGAGACAGACCGTACGCTGTAATTTACAAATTTTATAATAACATTTATCTAACGATACAATGTATGTATTTATTTTAATAAAACAGAAATAATGACAGGAAGTATTAGTCATTTATTTTATTTACAGCTACCTAGTAGCTTACGTTATCTGCTCGATTATAATCTGTGAAAAGGCGCGAAAAAATGCGTCCATTTTGCATGTAAAGAGGTTAATTAGTGTTAGAATATGTAAATGTAAATGATACAAGATATAAAATTGATGTAACAATGAAAGCTTTTCCTATTGCTGGGTTATGAATGGCGCTGTAGGTTTATTATTTAGTCTGGGTGTTTTAAAGTATTTATAATTTTTTTTTTATGAACTGACTTGGTCGTTTGGGCCGTAGAAATTTGGGGCCCTTAAAAATAGCAGCTTGTTACTAAATAGGATTGTCGAATAATAATCGTAATTTAAGATGTATTAATCATTTGACCCTAACCGATGAGGGCTCTGGAACCCTTCATAGAAGATATTAAATCTAAAGATAATAATTATTACTTTATGTATTATATGTTTATTACCTACGTCAAAGAAAAAATTTTTAACGAGTCATACGTTTTAATATCAAAATTATCGCTGTGACTATAATATTAAAAACAACTTTAATTCAAGATAAATATTGAATTTCTGATAAGTTTAATTGCAAAAATAAATTTTATATATTTTAAACAATTGATAAGCTATTTTGATAGTTATTTCTTATTTTTATCGCTTCTTTATATGAATTCTGAATTTGAGTTATAAAATTTATATGAAAATTATAAACTTCAACAAAAAAAAAAAAAAAACAATAGATAATTAAAAAACAACCTTTATATAGATTTACAGTACCTTTTTGAAGGTAGTCCACGAGAACAAATTTAATTTTTTTTTTGTATTAAATATACATATGTAGTTACTTTTTTCGTAATTAATATCACTTTCTAACAAGGAAAGATTCATATACTTTTGTATTTAACTGTACTATGAGAAATTGGCACCTATAATATAATAAAGCTTTTTGTGAACTTAGTTCCGATTTATACGCTGGTTCAATGCGAAAGCTGCTATGAATGAATGGATTTCTGTTACTCTTTAACAAAACCACTAAATTGATTTTGTTGAAGTTTTCCATGTTAGATAGTCCAGATTAAAAGCCGGATTAAGAATTAAAATAATTTTTATCCCGGTATTGCCCCGAAAACGCAAATCAATGCGTTAAAATCACGGAGCAAGTCTAGTATGGCATATGATTTTCAAAATAATTTTTAAATACATAATAATAATTACAAGTCTTGTTTTTATGCTCATATACTTATTAATATCGGTAACCAATAATTTTGTTCAAAAGAAATCATTTCCAGTACAGAACAGTACAGGTCGATAGCCAACCTTGAACTATTGGAAAGGTTATACTAAAATATATATTTAATTCTCAATAAAGGATTCTTATATATTGTTACTTTAAATAAACTCATTGTTTCAATTTAGCTTTTTAATTACTAAAATTTTTTAAGCTGCACTACGTACCTTCCAATTTAAAATTCGAATTCAAATATATTATGTATTATAGAATAATAGAACTAGTATTTACGAGGCAACTGCATCTTATTCCATATTCAAAATTATTTCTTTTTCTGTTCTACGTCTCTGATACCAGTCTCTAAATCCACAGAGAAAAACATAATTACAAATCGTGTTTTACTTTAAATAAACTCGCCGAAAGAGCTTTTTAATTTTAATTTTTTGCTGCACTAAAAATAATTATATGTATCAATTTATAATTCCGAATTTAAATTTTAAATGGTACCAAATTATATAGCTGTGCGACTGAATGTTATTCCAAATTTAAAATTCTTTTATTTTTTGTGTTGTGCGTCTTTTATCCCAGGCTCGGAGCCCGTAAAGAATAATAATAGCCATACAAGTCGTGTTTATTTGTTCTTTTCAGGTAGGTAGGCAAAGGAACCTGTTTCCCGATAGAAAAGCAATAAGCCGTATTGTTCTAAAATAAACGTTAAACATTGTTCATTTTGTATCACGATCGCTTTTAAAAGCAAAAAATGTAGTTGTTTTAATACTTGGTTATTATTAATTGTTTTCACAAGTTTATTAAGAGTAATTAATGAATTAAGCTCGAAAATCTGGTATAGACAAGTGATCTTTTTGGTACATATAAAATTATTAATAAACAAATAAATTAGTACGTGATATTTACGTCAAAATCTTCTGGAAGTTTCTACGAGAATAATTTATTTTTATTTTTCTGATCATGGCAGAGTTTTTTTTGTTTAGTTAATTAATATTGTTCATTCCACGTTTTTCATAGCTCGTATAAAAAATCTAAGAAGATGTAAATAATAATATGTAGGCAGGTAATTATGATTTTAATTAATTGTAATCTAAAATATAATTTATCAAAGACACTAACTACCTAATTAGGGAAGTGTCAAGAAATACGATGAATGATAACTGTTTCAATTACTAAAAAGTAAGGCTTTTTTCATATGTAAGTTTTCAACTAACAAATACAAAAAAATAGATTCAACTTTGATATAGTACCATGTACGATCAGTTGTACAGTCGACCAAAAAAGTACTGTAGCACATTCGATATTACAATACATATGAACTCCTAAAACATATCATTCCTTAAATTGGCGTTCTCTTTATTAAAAAGAAAAATAAAAAATCATAAAATTAAGTCGCTTTCTTCTGTCTGTCCCTAAATATTTAAAATTACGCAATCGATTTTTTGTGGTTATTTATCCGATAGAGAGATTCAAGAAGGTTTATGTGTATAATACTGTATGCGTAAATGCCGGGTAAAAAAATAGTTTATAAAACACAGTGTTAAATGATTTATGATTTTTAAAAAGGTTTTATAAAGACGCAGTGTTGGAGTCGACAGTACATTTAAAATCCAAACTAAGTTCAAAGGAAATTCCAAATCAGAAACAGCATCAAATAGGAGTATATGTATATGCAGGGTTTCAAACATAATATATACTATATATAACATCATATAAAAGGTACAAGAAGACAATTAGCTCTAGTCCGCTTAAAAAAGCAGCTCACAAAAACGTATAACAAATACACGTAAATGGGAATGAACTCTACGACTCGACTTGCGCTTATTATAATCAAAATCGCAACGTCATACCCCGACTTCCTTGTTCGTTATAATTTTATACATAGAACAATAACATCTAGAACGGCAGCGAGCACGCGAAGTGCCATTTCAAAGTAGACAATTTTGTCTACTTCTACATACACAAACTGCGTTTTTCAATTAAAGAGCATAGTGCGACATTTCCATCATTGTCAAATTAAAGAAAAACATTTCTTAATTTTCTGGCCTTGCAAATGTAATTACACAAATGGAGGGAAAGCACTATTTAGTACTTTTAAGAGATCTCGATATATGAATGAAGAAAGATGTAGTTAAAACATTCAATGTTAAGCATTATCCCGCATAATGTTGAAAAATGCTATAATTGAAAAACCAGGATAACATCGTTGCAGTGCATCGCATCAAAATTCGTACCTATGTTTTTCGTAGATTGCAATTTTTCCACATTTATACGGTAAATTTCTTATAGCAGCAACATTATCGGTGGGATTGTGTGCGTTTAATCGAATATAAGAACGTGCGTTTTACACTTACATATATATACAGTTTTGGCTTCACTTACGGCGGACCGATTATTAAAGGACTTAACAGTCTATGCGTTATACGTCTATGATTTTGTACATAAAAATCATTTGTAACAGACAAATTTATAACAACTACGCACAGTATCTTTGTGTGTAGACTAGTTTTATGGGAAAATGTAATATTGTTCCGCTCTGTACAGTTATAATTACTTGATATATAATTATGGAGCTTTAAAGTAGGTGTATGTAGTATGAGGGAGCGAGACAAAAAATGTTTTAATACTTAATAAAATTTATATACGATTCATTCTTTACTAGCTGTTGCCCGCGACTTCGACGCCGTCGATTTATTTTTTCATTATTTCTTCGCTCCTATATGTCGCAGCGTGATGTTATGTAGCCTAAAGCCTTCCTCGATAAATTGTCTATTTAATAAAAAAATAATTTTCCAACAATCAAACAAACTTGAGCTTTATTATATTAAGTATTGATTTCTGTTCATAAACAGAATGGAAAATTTTAAAACCAACTATTGCCAGACTAAGTTTCAAGAAAAGCCTGTTGCGATAGGTTTTTTGTATATCTACCTTTGAAGTATAATAAGCGTTGTCTGATTTTGAACGTTTCTTCTTCTTTCTCTTTAGTAATCTATCGGCAACCCACTCCAGAGCTGTTAAGCATTGCGAGTGTTCATGGGCGGCGATGACCACTTTTCATCAGATGGCTCGTTGCTCGATTGCCCCCTATGTAATAAAAAATGAAGAAGTTCTATACTAATGTATAAGATTACATTAAAGCTGCGGAATGGAATAATGACGTCACATCTTATTAGACAACGTGCTTTGGAGTGACATTATGCGACTTTTCAAACCGAGGTATAGGTCGCATCATTTATGTTTAGCGCTGGAAGAGAATAGCTGCGCATTAGTAGAATCGCGCTCGTAATTGACGTATTGGTGCGAGAAAGACAACACGACTGGGACAACCAATCAACACTCGCGCATCCGACGATCACGCCGCCCGCGCGCCGCGCCGTTACCTCGATACCTTATTTTTGACTTCTGCGCAGATTTCGTTCAGCGCTAAAGATTCGTGACGCGACCTATATCTTCAGTTTTTGATTAAGAAAATAACAAAAAAATATCGTTTTTTTATTAATCTATCTGTCGAACATTAAAATTTTAGCCATCATCAACAGTTTGAATCTTCAACCCGAAGAGACGTTTCGTTTTTTCCAACCCATGATTAACGTGCGATGTTATCGTTACCTCTAAGTAAATGTCAATTATGCTGTGAAAGGCAGACGGCGTCTTTCCGTTATAATCTTTTTGTCTTCAAAAATCTCTTGCGACCTCTTGACGTTATAACTTGGTAATTTTGTTAAGAGTTGACTATTAAAGGCACGTTTAGTTCCAAATTAGATAACGCTACCTTTTTTATCGTATGTCGTAAGCTCGTAACACAAACATGCTCCAACAATAAGGTTGTTTAAATTCTTTGATAATTGTTGGGTAATTTATTTTTTTTTATGGTAAAAAAATGCATTAAAAGCTATTTTTCGATATACACATTTTAGCTTAGTAAAGCTTGTTAATGAGCCTTGACACGTCGAAAAATGTGTTCTATTGATAAAATAATTTCTTTACCGTTTCATTGCATTCAGTAATTATCCCATGCAACCTTAAAAGCACACAATATTTATCTCCTTATAATGTTATTACGGATAATTAAAGAATTGACTAGTTTTTTAAGAGCTTTGAGATCTTAAAACTCCGTCAAAACTACTTCTATATCTCGAAAGAGGTGCGGCTATGACTTATGAGGTTGTAATTTATTTAACTTTAAATATGATTCATAAAACATACCTACTATGTTGGAGAATGTGCAAAGCACTCTCTCCGCGAATCGGCCGTCTGATAAAATAGTTAGAAATGACTTTATTAAGATTACTATCCTTTATTCGCGGAAGAATGCTTGTGAGATCGTCCCAAGGGTCACCTGGAACTCAAGGCCCAGGTATATAGGGAGGAACATATTTTTAGTAAACCTGCTTTTTTAATGACTTCATTAGACGTTTTTTGAGATGATTTTCATATTTTTTTACAATTTTTTTTTTCATAAAATGAAACTGAAAATGACAAATACTTTTTAAATCTTGCGTTATGACCAAATTAAGTAGAGCAAATTAAAAAATGGATTACAATATTACTCGCTAGGTTGTAAAGTAAGCAAAACAATTCAAAAACAAATTGGGCCAATGGGTCTTAACATCTTGTGACTCAAAGTGGGGAGCATCGGTGTAGTGCACCTCTGTCCGGAGTTGCTTTAGCAAAGTTCCGGGTAGCACTGCACTGATTATGGGCTGGCGTTTCTCTTAACATCAGGAGTACGTCCAGCTCGTCTCCCTACTTCATCGCATTAAAAAAAAAATTAAACTGTACTGCAGACAATTTGAGGCATTATTTTTCGGTAAAAAAAACAATTTATAACCAAATTACGAATTTTATGGAAGTGCTAATTTACCGCCAAATATCGTATTTATTGTGAAACATTAAGTATGTAAAATAAAAAAATGAAAAATCTCGAAAGTTCCAAACAATACCAAATATGTATGTATTCATTGGTATGAGATGTACTTAGCCTTAGCGAGTGAAAGTTGAATTTATTCTAAACAACCACATCCAAACGCTTTACAGTCACACAATCAAGCTTGTATTTTGTTGTCTATGAAATTTGTTTCAATTATTATATTACTAGCCAGCGTGATTACCGGGCTAATGAGTCTTAACATCTTATGGCTCAAAGTGCGGAGCGTTAATGTAGTGCACCCCTGCCCGGAGCAAAGTTCTGGGTGCAACTATGCTACTGCAATGCACTACATTGGTTATGGGCTGGCTTTACTCTTACCATCAGGAGGGCGTCCAGCTCGTCTTACCACTCAAAAAAAGACTAGCGACCCGGCTGCTTCGCACGGGTGCAACTACAGAATGTCCTCATACACAACGTTCACAGCTTTTTTGTCAACCTGACCTACATGCTGTAAAAAGCATATTGATCTATAATAAATTTTCAATTTAATTTAGGTACTTAATTGGATAAGGATTAATGCTGTATAGTTAAAAATCACTTCGTAAATAACCAGTTATTAGTAAAGGATTAAAAATGGTTATAGTGGGTTATCCCTAAGAGATAAACATATGCCATGGCAGACTTTTTTGTAAAACTTTTTAAGGTGGACAATACTGTAGTACAATATTTTGGTCTATCTCGTAGGGTTTAGCCAGCGTTTACAATATAAGCGCAAAAAAACGTTCTTATTTACGACATCACATTAGAAATCTCTAAATTTATCAGTCTTTCTCTACTTTCTGTTTTATACATATAAACCTTCCTTAAGAATCACTCTATTAAAAAAAACTGCATCAAAATCCGTTGCGCAGTTTTAAAGATCTTGTTTTACACTATGTAATGATGAGCGGTTGCCCGCGGCTCCGTCCGCGTGGACTTTTATATAAACTTTGACCCCCACCTTCCCCCCTCCCTTTTATCCCTTTTTTCCAGTTAAAAAGTAGCCTATGTTCTTTCTCAGGTTTTAGACCACCTGTGTTCCTAATTTCGTACTAATCGGTTCAGTAGTTTTAGCGTGATGGAAAGACAGACAGACATACAAACAGAGTTAATTTCGCATTTAAAATATTAGTATTGAATATGGATACTAGATTTTCCTCGCGACTATGTCAACTAATATAGTAACAATTATGTAATTTTAGTTTTTGTCCATACAAATTTTTACATCTTTGACCTTTTTTGTCGTTAAAGGAGTAATCTTAAGTTATTTCCCAAACTCTAAGCTATATCTATATCAAATTTCATCAAGTGCAGTTAAGTGGTTGAGTCGTTAAACCTTAGTGAAATAATTGGAATTATTTTTTATTAATAATTAATTGTTGTATTATACCTATGAATCTCTTAGCAAATATTTTTTTAGTATAGACCAGTTTCCCAAACTTTTTTGTGTCGTCGGTCGTCGTATGCCATGTTTTTCCGAGTTCCTCATACTTGATATTGATTTCCTGTAAATTTCTGCCTGAAGTGAGGTTAGTGTTATAAACTTCACTGGTATAGACACTTATACTTCCTCTAAGTCTCAAAAACCCAAAGTAATTAATAATCTTATGAGATATTATGATCTTATACATTTTAACAAATTTTATGGTAACATACATTAGTAGGTTCTGATAAAAAATATTCAGTAAAATCATACATGCATAGAATTATATTTAAATATTCATTTATGATTAACAAAGGAGCCATTCAGACAATACATTATTATACCTAATGCATAAATTTTAATTTCCTGAATTATAACTTTATTCAAATTAAGTTAGTTGAACAAGATAAGTGACTATATTCAAACATCGTTTCAAATTACATTAACATTTGAACACGTTTCACAATAAAATATTGTAACAGTAAAAAATATATGACTTCGTAATGTAAGTTGAACCAGTTATAATAAATTTACCTCGACTAAACTCCGTCTAACTACATATTTTGATATTATTTAATATAACAAACTAATGACCAGTCCCGCCTTTGCATGCATATGTATGTACTATACATATAAACATTCCTATTGAATTACTCTATCTATTAAAAAAATGCATGAAAATCGGTTGCGTAGTTTTAAGGATATAAGCATAAATAATGGGACAAACAATAAAGCGACTCCTTTTTGCACTATGTAAGGGTGACTTGATCTAGATTCTAGATTAAACAAGCTGTGGCCCATGTGCCATTTCGGGGCATAACCTGGATAAAAAATATCCTATATGTTGACCCAGGGACTGATCTACCAGTATGCTAAACTTCAGCCAAATAAATTTAGTAGTTTTTCTCAATTTTCGTATTTATAAGTAAAAATTAACATGACTTATATTCTATTGTGTTAGTGTGTAATAGGAAGATAGTCAATTGTTCCTATAGCTTTTTACGTAAATGAGTTCAACATAATATGTATGTATGTTTATGTAGTTGATATAAGAATTAATAATATATGTTAATGGTAAATAAATAGTTTTTAGTAATATCAGTGACAAATATTTACTTTAAAAAATTGAGTTCTATATGTAAATCCTTATTAGGTTTTTTTAATTAAAAGTAGACGCTACATTTGCTAAGATCTAAGTCAATACATTAATACCAAAATTTCTAAGATCATACATACTGTTAAGAGATATTCAGTAACGTATTTTAAAATAAACTAAATTACCAGATTCATATGTACCAACAATCGATGATGCGCGCGGAGGAGGTACGTCGTCGCCGTCGAGAGGATATGCCTACCACACAGACTGCAGTCAACAACATTCTTGCTGCAGCAGCTAGGGAGATGGAGGAAGCTAGACAGGCTGCCAGGACCGGGGACAGGGTCGTAGCCAGCATACAGACTGAACAGGATAGTAACGGTAAGGATATTTGACTCGTACGGAGTTGGAGAGACAAACACGTCTTAATTAAACTAGGCTACATCTAGTATCACTTAAGTCGTCATGGTTTTACAATGTGATAATTTACCACGGATTCAGAAGGCAGTTTCTACAGAAAATAACAGGACAGTAACTGTGATAGTTGTTCTTTTGGAATGAAAAGATACAATTCTTATAAATGTAAAGTTGAGTCTCAAGGCTCAAAGGAAATTTTCAGGCTTTTATTGGTAATATTCTCAATGTATTTAATCTGTATTTGACCAGCGACGATCTGCGGTTTTAACCCCTTAATGCTCGTAGTCCTGTCAAAGTGGGGATAAAAACCATCCTATGTGTTAACCTAAAGTCTAATGTACCTGTATATATTACCTGTACCTTGTACCTGTATATCTTTGGATACATGCATTCAGTAGATTTTGAGTGATAGAGCAACAGATTACTAACATACATCCTCAAAAACTTTCGAGTTTATAATATTAAGTTGGATAACCCCTTCCACTTGTTACAAAAGTTATATTAAGTTTAAGTCCTACGGATTGCTCAATTGAACTCCTTATCCAGTAAACTCATGATTTTTTCTTAAAAACTCTGTTTTTATGCTAATTTATATAATTCCAATTATTTAGCTGCTACACCATCTATGGAAGTGAAACGTGAGTCGGAAGATGAGAAGCCCAAGAAACGGGTGTCCATAATGTCTCCAGAAGACGACCGCATGCGCGTCAAGAAGAAGGCCATGACAGTGCGCTTCCAAGACGACAAGACTGACGACCAACCCAATAAGGTCACTTCACCCAGTGAGTATCATTCTTTATCTCCTAGGTTTCCTTAGTGCAACGCAGACGCCATTTATTTGACTAACTCAGGCCTGGTAACTGGCAGCTAATGACGGGGTTACGGAAAAGTCGGAAAGGGTCAGCGACCCTTTTTTATAGTGGGGAAATCCTCATAGGATACACATGGACCTCGGGGAAGGACCATGGGTTATGTCGGACTTCTACTGACCAAAACCCCACTTAATCGTTCTGCCGCAGCTAGTGGGGATTCCGGGTACCTTCGCAGACTCTTCCGCGAAAGGGTCCGCGACCCTAATAATGTTTTGATGTTACATACTGTCGTATATTTGAACTTCCTTCCCTTATTTTATTAATGAGTCCCAACAGTGATTTCTTCTGTTAACATTTTTGATATTTTTCCAACATTCTCCAACACCACATTTCAAAAGACACACGACAAAAACAATTATTTTCAATTATCATAAATTAAATTATAGAATGCATCTCAATCCACAGACTGGTTTAATTTCACAAATTCTGAATGTATTATAAAAAAAATAATAAAGATACCTATTAAAATAATACTTAATTAGTTAGATAAAATGATAATAAGATCTTGTTTGCGAATAAATAGCCAAAATTCTAACATTTGCTATAATAAACTTTAAATAAGGAAAATGTTATTATATTGTACTACAAATACGTTACATACTTGTAATAGTTAAAATTTAAATTACATATAAATTTAGGTAGTTTTAAATAATATATATGTCGCAGAGAGTGACGTCGTAGTAGTTGTAGTGATGCCGAGGTAATGATTGTTTGCTTCATGATGACTCTTTCTTTGGTTCTTAATAAGTAAAACTTCAGGGTATCTAATAACGGCGTATATTCAGTTTGAATATGAATTATCCAATATCATTATTTTCACAATGTTTTTTATAGAAACTGACAAATGCCACACAATTCTTTTAAGTTTGAATTTAAACATTGTGATAAACCAAGGAGGTTCGACTAATTAACTAATATTGCAATAGTTTTCACTATCTTGATTATTCTTTTCGTCCATCTGCCCCCATATATATTTTATCAAACAAATGTCATTATATATAGTTAAATTTTAAATTGCGATACTTGCATTGCATTGTATGTCATTTAAAAATTTAACAGGTTCTCTTCGATAGATTGTATTCTATATAAAAATATTGCGTTAAACTGCAAACTGTATATTTTAAATTTTACAGTGCTATATGTACATGGAGCTTCAACAAGAATTTTTTTGTTCTCTTCCGGAACAATTCAATAATCTTTCGGTAGTCACAATCAAACATCTTAATGTTAAAATAAATTATTATTTGAGAATACCTCTACTATGAAAATTACCACTGATACGATTATTCTTTCCTATTACAGTATATTTAGGTATTTGAAGCTTAATTTTGATGTCAAAATGACTTCAAAATTATTAAAGATGAAAGAACTAATACATTAAACTAAGAAAGAACTAATACATACAATATATAATATAATATTAAGAATTGTGTTTAAAATTCAGCACAGAACGTTCAAGCATAAAATCAATATTGCATCGAGGAGGGGTTTATAGTTTATAACTTTATACACTCGTAGTAAGAGGGTATAGGGAGGTATTTTAGACGGGAGTGCCGATAACTACGCACTTACATTATTTGAACTACTTGTAAGGTCAGATCCACATATATGCACAATAGTAAGCAATGGTCTATAATTAAACGAATATAACATACGACATTCTTAAAAGAAATAGAATATTTCACCCTAAAAGGCCGGTATCACAACCCCGATTTACATGCAGCGTTGATCAATTTTCATTGGGTGACACCAGCTCGTTTACCCCCTTTTGTATAAAAAATCTTGGGACTAAGAAGATTATACAGTTAACAAGTAATTATTATTAAAAAAACAAAATACCCGACTGCACACTAAAAAAAGAGTAATTATGTCTTTATCCCGTGGGACTTTTAGGATAAAATGTATCCTATGACACTCCCGTAATCAAGACAAATCTAACGATACCTCATACATCAAAATCCATCAAGCCGTTTAGGCTACAGGAGGTCACAAAGGAAAAGACATACATACTTACATACACTCGAAAAACA
>JADANM010005346.1:1772081-1788173 GCA_026213755.1 Eurema hecabe | reverse complement strand
ATGGTTTCAGGATGCTGTTGGGGCTGCCTCGATTCTGTAGTGCCTCAGGTATGTTTACACAACATAGAACTGACGGATTTCAAGCCATAATACGCAAGAGGCTAGCGTCATCTATGAGCAGGTTACGGGGCAGCTCTAATAGCATCCTGCAAGTAATTGCCGCCAGGTACGATTCAGACTTTCTGAAGACCTACCTGCGTGCCCAGGTGCGATGATTGTCTTGATTTTGTGTTGTATTTTCATTTTTTGTGTACTATGGACTATATGTTCGAATCAAAATTATAAATAAATAAATAAATAATAATAAATTAATAAAAAAGAAAAATAAATGTTATAGCAAGAAATATTTAAAGCATCGTCTTTGTATGCAAACCCGGAACCGTTGTACACACTGTAATATACTTATACGAGTATTTACCATCAACGGGTTGAGTCTGTCCGTAGGGGCGAGTGATGGGTGTCCCGGATACAACCACAGAACTGGAGCGACCGTGGTAGCCCACTGGGATGTATTTCCTGCAACATTTTTTATATCTTCAACTTTAATGTATATAACATTTTTATTTTGCTTTTCATATGTACGTGTCAAATCAATTGCCTATAAATCCTAATGTATTCATAAATGCATCCCTCAATTTTTTAAAAGCAACAAAGTAACAAACAAAAGTAAATTACTAATGGATAGTGAATAGTACTGTTATAAAGAAGTAAAGATTTATCAATAAGAATCTAACCGAATCTGAACATATTTAGATAAATATTTATCAGGCACATTTAACGCGGTGAAAATAATTGTTCAATTTGAATAAAAATGTAGATTGTGTGCCTTAGTTTGTATAATAAAAAGAAACACCTCTAGAGGTTGCAAATTTGAAAATGTCCTGTTTAAATTTGAAGTTGTCTTTTGTTCTATGGCAATAAAATGATCAAATCGACATTACCAATTAGGCATTAGCGCGTTTTCTTTGCTCCTAAACATAATGCCAACATTAGTAGCGTGATGAATAGACGAGTAGAAATCTGTGTAGTCGCCAATTTCTGCGGGTAAATGCATTTGCGCCTCGCTTTGTTTGACGAAAGCCCTGAAATTTGATTTATCATATTAGACTCAAAAAGTCAAAGGTAAATTTGTAAAAATAATCATACTCCAATAGTTTAAGCTAAGTTGTGGCTGCATTTTTTAGGCTCAGAAATATTGTTTTAAAAATATAATTGACGCGATTGATTATGATTGAATTTTTGTTAAAAAAAAAGTTCGCGGACCAATTATGGGACTATCAATCTATCCGTTATACGTCAATGGATACCTATTTAAGTTTATACTATTACAGTTTATTTTACCTGTCTCGAAGTTGATTATCATTTTGTAACGTGGGATTATCAACATCTAATAAATTTTGAATTGTAGATCGTGCTTCGGCCCAGTGTTCCTTGGTCAATCCCATAAAACTGTTCAACGTTTCTTCCTAAAAACATTTTAAAATTTTCATTGTAAACACGTTTTAATTATATGTAGTTAGTTGAACAAATACATCAAGATATGAATAAAGATAACCAAATTAATTTTATGACTATCATTTAATGGAAGGCACGAAGCAAGATGTTAGTAACAAATATTTAATATTCCAACTGGTTTATACACTTGGAAGTTAGAACATGTATTATTTACGTACTTGGAAAACATGTTGTTTGTCTTTGAGCAAATCGCCATTAAATAAATGTGATACAACATATAAATCTAGTATACAATCACCAATAGCTACTCCAATATGTTTCTGGTCCTGAAATAATGAAAATTATATCTTTAAAAAATAATTTATATATACACAATTTACATAACTGGTTAATCTTGAATTTGAATTTTGAACGAAAAATACAGAGTACATACAGTTAACATAGGTATAATTGATGAAATTTTAAATTTACCGCCTCTAACCTTTTGATAAGATTCATTTCTTTACAAATGTCAAAGTTATTTTAATTCCGATTTTCGTAGACCCGTACGTAGATAGGTTAAAAAGTGACACAATAGTTTTGTTATTGATAACAATAAAATATTATATCATTTTTTATTTAAATATTGCAGAGCAGAGTTGATTCAGTAGATACGTAAGTGTAGAAAACGTCATATTATTTAAACAATATGACCTTTTCAAGCTTACAATAAAAATAAGTTGATTACCCTTTATGATTTTCGCAATATCAACGTTCTTTAAAATCTCTCGATAGTCAATAAAACTGTCAATATTATTAATGACCTTTTCAATTAATTATAAAACAGAAATACTTACATTTTTCGGTGAAGTGAATACACCGTATGGTAAATTTTCAATTGGAAAGTCGGTATTTGACGAATATTCTATAAACGATTTCATTGTCAAGTGCGTCTGATTCGAGATTCCAGTAATAAGTGGGCTTATAATACTTTACTGATAACTTGTTTCGGATTATGTATGTAAATAAGGTTAAACTTGTTCCTACGCTCGCCGGTTTTGCTCGACTAACATAGTACCTACATAAGTATAGAATATACTTTTGTTTTACGATGTATCATACTATAGCAACTATGAAGATAATATACTTTTGCTTTTCGGTCACAGCTCAAGGACGATTGCTTCATAAATTGCAATTTCTTTTGATTCGTAATTAATGTTCTATGAATCATAGTTCCTATCTCAATCATATAAATAGCTATATGATATATAGGGTATATGAACACTGAACAGGAACAGAATAGGCAATATCTGAAAAAAGCTTGCTAGAAAAATAAAAGAAACATTCCTATAGCAATGGCTCATTTATATGTAATTCATTTATTAAAAACAGCCGTTGATGATGTACAATTTCAATACCTGAAAAGGGTGTGTTTGAAAAATAAACAAATCAAACAATTACATACTTAATTAAAACAAGACTATGATTTTGTTATTATCAAAACCGTATTCCAGAAATAAAACAATGTAGTTGTTCATACATTTTATTACAAATACTTTTAACATAGTACTGTGTACGTAATATAATTAGATATAATATTTTATAGTATTTACAACTGGAAGTTAACCTTATTGAGTACTGGGACTACCGGCTGAGTGGCCGCCCGCTCCTTGGTCGAAAGGCTGACGCGAGACTCCGAGACTGCCTGGAAACAAAGGCCTGCAGTATTGGGAAAGGAATGGAAAATAAATTTAGAATAATCTCTAGGTACTTATATTTGGGAATTCATGGGATAAAGAATGGGAGGGATATAGGGTAATAATGATATTTATAATTGTATTATTGAGAAAAGCATTCATATAACTAATTGAGGAACTGGTTGACATTAATAACTTTACAATAATCTGTTAACTGTGGACTGGATGTATGCTTAAATTTGTATGTAAATAGTGAATGTGCTAATTGGGTCCATACTATGGATGTAATTCAGAATTTTGCGAAAATACTCCTTACTTTCTATTGTTAGGAAATTCATTAATATTTTTAAGTTGTAAAATTTTCCTCTGTTGTGCTACAAAATATTAGAATTTGTATTATTTATTAAAACCTTATTAGACTTACATTGCGTATATTATTTCGAGTATATATAATATAATATGCAATGCATAATGACGATAGGGATAAACTTTTATACAATTATTGTTCTATAATATATGTTGTATGGGAGAATTATCAAATAAATGACTAACTAGATTATCTTTAATACAATTTAATATACAAAAAGGGATAATATTAAAGGCCGAGAGGACGGGTCCATTGTGAAAGGAATTTTGATTTTTTTTATTTATTTATGTAAGAACATATTTAATTTGTACTATAACAAAAATAAATCCATTAATCAAATCAAAGGCCACACAACATAATATTATGTAAAATAATATTACACAATATTTCATAACATTTAACAATGGTAGGTCTGTTATGTGGTTTTTGAAAAACGAATCTAGCAACTTTAATTTTGATGTTTGTACACAAAAATGTATATAATAGAAACATTTGAAATGACATCACTGTTTTTCTGTTATAATAGTTATGCAAAATGATATGAATAATTGTAATATCTATACTAATATATAAAGCTGAAGAGTTTGTTTGTTTGAACGCGCTAATCTCAGGATCTACTGGTTCGAATTGAAAATTTCTTTTTTTATTGAATTGACCATTTATCCAGTAAGGCTTTAGGCTTTACATAACATCACGCTACGACTAATAGGAGCGAGGATATAATGTGAAATATGAAAAAAAACGGGGAAAATTATTCATCTTTGAGGGCTTCCTTTGCGTGCGCTGCGAAAAAGGTTCAAGATACAAAAATAATATGTATGAAAGAATTATTCCTCTTTAAATTATCTAAAAAAAAGCCCGCGACAGTATATGTCTATCTTCTAAAATTGACTCACTATAACATAAAAATAGTAATAGATCCGACGGGGACGAAGTCGCGAGCAACAGCTAGTAACAGAATATATTTATTGCGCAACATCATGAAGAATTAACTGAAGAAATTAATGATTTCACAATAATTAAAATACATACACCTTTAAACGAATACAGTTACTTTACATACTAAAAATAAAACTTTTATACTTTCAACAATATTTTAATGAAAAATAATGGAATAAATATATATCTTACTAATACTATAACTGTGAGATTGTGAGAATGTATCTTTGTTATTCTTTCACGCAGAAACTGCTGGACCGATTTCGTTGAAATTTGGTAAAAATGTAGATAGGTGATACCCTAAAATATAGGATACTTTTCATCCCGGTATTCCCCCGGGAATGGGAACGCGAAGCGCAGCTAGTTCTCTATAAATGCAAATGAAAAGAATGACAAATTACTTTATTAATTAATATTAATTTTTTTCGATAACAACATTTATAGTATTACAAATATCACTATTATGCAACATTTTTCAAGAAGAGACTCTTGTTATGTTTAAAATTAAATTAGACACAACATGTTAATTTAATCACATTGATACTTTGCAAGACTACAACTTATGACAATACAGATTTAAACAAAACTAGAGATATGAACCAAAATATATCAACAATAGAAAGGCAATTCTTTCTAAGAAACAAAAATACTTAAACCACTACACAATATACCTTTCAAACCTCCTTTTATTAACGATTTTTTTTGGTACTGTTTTTTAAAAAAATTGTACAAATACTTTCTATTACTTAAATTACATAATTTTGTGAATGTTTAATTTTTTTTACAGTAAATAAATTTTCTAGATGTTGTTTAGGAAACATTGCCTTCTCGAATGAATTTAATATTTATCTAAGCTGCCTACATATAATTTCTGTGAATAAAATATGGCAATAAATCTATCATATTATCTGTTATGATGCTGTTATTTGAAATGTGGAATAACTTTTATATGTAAAATTATAAGTTTACAATAATATAAATATAATTTGTGCTCTTTCACTGCCATATTTTACCACAGAGTATAAAAATAACATCTTATCTACACAGTGTAGCATCAATCTGCTGCAGTGATGGTAGAATCAACTTCAGTTTCCTACGGTAGGCTGGATCAGAAGCAAGGGGATTTCTTTCTAGATATATTGTTGCCAGTTTCTTGTTCTCTTGTAGGTATTCCACCGATGACCACTCTGAGATCTGATTATCGTTCAACTGAAATTGTTCACAAATAACTCTAATTAAACTACATATAACATATTTTTTATATTTATTGAACTAAGTAAATTTAAGCAATGAGTGAGGTGCTTTACGGACATCAAAACAAGGATTGTTTTTCTGTAATGAGCAACTTAAATAATTAATAAAGATATGAAGCCATAAGTCAATAAAAGGTATTAGAAGTAAGATCACTGTCACAAGACTTTTCATATTATATCTATACTAATATATAAAGCTGAAGAGTTTGTTTGTTTGAACGCGCTAATCTTAGGAACTATTGGTTCAAATTAAAAAAATAATGGAAAAACAAATCAATGGGGATGAAGTTGCAAGCGACAGCTAATGCACAATAATCTACAAATAAAGTAACTGTCGAATTTGTTTTTACAACAACTCACCCATAACTCTTCTAAATCAGTCATATGCCTCACATTTTGTATAACAGTAATCCTATTCATAGCCAAGTCCAATGTCTGTAGCTTAACTTGATAATCAAGATTCTCAATAGCAGTTAAACCATTCTCTGACAGATATAACTGATCCAAGCTAGTCAGATGTTCTAAGTTTTCAATTTTAGTCAAGCGATTGCTTTGTAATACAAGAATCTCCAAATTCGATAGGTCTTCAAGGTTTTGTATTTTGGTAATTTTATTTTTTCCTATGTAAAGTTGTTTTAATGCTTTCAAGCCTTCTAGATTCCTTATTTCCTGGAAAGATTTATAACATTTAATGGGAAATATTTCGAAATAAAATTAGAATGTTTAGGTGGGACCACTGATTGCATCATATTTACTATTAATATAATTTTAAAAGAAATTGTGATTGTGTATGAATATCTTGTGTGTTTGTTACTATAATACACTGAAACTAATAAACATAATATATTACTAAGTTTAATTTTCAAGTAGATAAAACTTTACTTACTCTTATCCGATTATCGCCAAGTTCCAAAAGCTCCAACTTAGGTAGATGATTAACATTTTTGATTTCCGCTATCTTATTTGAACTGAGAAACAACTTTTTTAAATTGAGCAATTTCTCTAATCCAGTTATTTCCTTTATTCTGTTGAAGGATAGGTCTAAGATCCTGAGAAATATTAAAATAATGTATTAATATATTTCAAATATAACTGAAGTATATTTTTTTGTAATAAGTGTTAAGTAATAAAACTTACTCTAAGTTGACGAGATTATCAAGGTTTTCGATAACAACAATCTGATTGTCATACAATTCTAGCTCAACTAGAGTACTCAATGTATGCAATCCTTCAATTTTCTTGATAAAATTCCATCTTAAATACAATCTGTAACAAAGGAATTTAATATACATGTATAGAAAGAAAGAAACATTTACTCAATAACAAATGAACACATAAACAAATGAACAACAAGCAACAGGTAATTTTGTATGTTTGAAAAAGGCAATGGAACTTTTTTTTATATTATGAAAAAGGGGAGACGAGCTGAACGCACTCCTGATGATAAGAGTAACGTCAGCCCATAGCTAATGGAGTGCTACCCAGAACTTTGCTATAAAGCCCAACTCCAGGCAGGGGTGCACTACACCAACGCTCCACACTTTAGAGTTATTAGATGTTAAGACTCAATAGCCCAGTAATTTCGCTGACTACAGTGCCCTTCACACCGGAGCACAGTGGCATTTTCACATCACTGTTTAGGTGGTAGAATATCTGGCACTGTGAGGGTACCCACCCAGTCTAATGTTCAAAGCATTGATTATCTAGAAATGTACAATATTTTACAAAAAATACTCAGTCATATGGTTATCTTTGCTAAATTATTTGCATCAAAATCATACTTGAAAATGACAACATAGTATTGAATATGAAGATAAGTTTTTAGGATCACACATCCTTTTGGCCTTACCATAGGGAGATAATTTTAGTAAAGAGTTAATGATAAAACTCAATAAACAATAGCTTTACCAGTGACCTACATTGTTCGTGTCTTGCTAATAACCAATATGATTACCAAAATAAACAATATTCATTATTTAATATATTAGCGACACAGACCTTTCCAATCGTTTCAAGGGCTCTAGATTTTCGATTTTTCCGATTCTACCATGATTTAAGTCGAGTTCCTCAGTGTTTTCATTGATGACGATGATTTCTTGTGTGTTTTCCTCAGCCGGCGGAGGAGTGACTGGAGGCGGTGGTGATTTGTCACCGCTGTTGTTTTCGTCACCATTTGGCACACCATCAGCTTCATTATTTCCCATAGGAGTATCTACATTATCTAAAAATTACTGTTATGAGTCACTAAGCAAAATTGAATTCTCAAAACTGCGAAGAAGTTCACAAGTTATCTTACCGGCCATTGTAAATTATATGATGTCGTATTTATTTCTATATTTACAGGCACATAACCCAGTGAAAACCGGTCAAAATAATATTTTTTCAGTGAAGCATAAATCGCTGAAAAAATTGTTGCTAAACAGAACTGTTTCTATTTTTTGCTAAACGTAAAGACAAGTGACGAATTGTAGACTGACTGACGTTTATGATCATGGGAAAACCAGACGTCTGACATATTATCATGTAAGTCAGTTTTCGATAATTAGGTAGTAATTGTTATAGTGATTATAAAATATTATATTTATTCAAAATTCAATAAAATAAGGATACCCTATACAATATTAAAGTAATAAATTGCCGTTATCCATGTCTGCTACAATCAGTGTCATTATGTCATATTTATTATTGACAGAATTGTTTTAGTGTACCTACCTACTAGAAATGTTTTTATTGATTCCGCCAAATTTTAAATTTTCAATAAAGTCATCATTGATTTATTAGAAATACTTTGATCTTAATACATTTTACATTCCAAATGGATAAAAATCATGAGGTAGATAATTGTATTGAGAAGTTTGACATCAAAATAAAGTCAAAACCAAGGGATGGTGTGATCTTGCAGCTGCATCACACAGTTCGTAGTTCAAATGGTGAAAGCAGACGAATTCGATTCTTTTCTGCTTCGTTCAATGACTCTCGAGATAAATTAGCTTGTGCGGATAATGTTGGTAATATATTCATACTGGATTTTGCAGACTTGAAGTTTTGGAAATTAAGATATGACGGTCCATGTACGACTTTACATTTCTACCCAGATAAATCAGATACCTTAGTGGTTGCCAATAAAAAATATGATATAACTTTTCTGGACATAGAAACTGGGACCACCTCCCTAACACTTTCAGGCCACAGTGCATCAGTGCGGCATATTTCTTTTTCAAACAACAAAATGAATAATCTGCTTACAGCAAGTGCAATAGAAGCAATCTTATGGGAACTAACTAATTATACTAAGTATTTTACATTGAACACTTATACTGGTGCTCAAATACAACAGATCATGTTTACACCATCTGGAGATTATTTAGTGTCTTGTTTTCAAAATGATACTATTCAAATATGGAGGCATGAAACTATGAAATCAGTTAAGCAAATTATTCCAAATGAATTAAAACATATGAAAAGTATAGCCTTTACAATGAATGGTAGAGCTATGGCAATGGCTGGTCTATCCCCTATTTTAATATTATTTAGTATGGATACTTGGAAAGCATTAAAATCAATAAACTTATCAAAATATAACATATCTGGTGTTCAGTGCATATCATTTATACCCCAAGTTTTTGATGGAGGTTCAAATAAGATCCTTGGGGTTTTGAGTAGTGATTGCACACTATATTTACTCAATGTGGAGTCTCTGATAATAATTCATTCAATACACAATGAGTCATCAGCTATAAAAAGCTTTGTTGTAAGCCCAACAGGAAAATATTTTCTGTGCATATTACAGTTAGGAGAAGTTAACATTTATAATACATCCTATGTAATGGATCTAGTAGCAAGTACTAAAGGTGAGGAAGATGCACCCAGCACTTCTGTGTCCCACAAACATCGCAAATCTAACCAATCTCCAACAAAAATGGAAGTAGAAAAGAGAATGCGTACCTGCATGGATAGTGCTAGATTGAGAAGAATTCTCATGCAATATGGGGAATACCCTGAAAAGTTTAGATCAATCATTTGGCGATCTTTACTAGCAATACCTAAAAATAAAATTGCTTATTCCAGTCTTGTTGATAAAGGGATTCATCCAGCTTATAAAGACATAGAGAAACAATTTACAATACACAGCTCTACAACACTTAAGAGTTTAAAGAGACTTCTGTCATGTTTAGCCCACTGGTGTCCTTTGTTTGGAGTACTAAAATTCCTTCCTGGTTTTGTCTTTCCCTTTGTAAAAGTTCTACAAAAGGATCCATTGTTGCTATTTGAATGTGTAGCAACTGTGCTTTTAAATCAATGTCAACTTTGGTTTGAATATTCCCCTTTTCCTCCTTTGAGCATTCTAGCAATAATAGAAAATGTTCTTGCTGAACATGACCAACAACTCCTAGACCATTTTTGTCATCTTGGAGTCACTAGTCAAATTTATGCTCTCAAAGTTTTGGAAACTGCTTTTAGTGAGGTTCTTACTTGTTCAGAGTGGCTAATTCTGTGGGATCACATAGTCAGCAATGAACCTGCATTCATTTTAATGGCTGTTGTATCATACAATATAATCCAGAAAAATGCTATCAAAAGATTAAAAACTCATGAACAATTGGAGAACTTCTTTCATAAACAAAACCCCTTGGATAAGAAAACATTTATAAAGAAAGCATATATTCTTTTAAATGAAACATCTGATGAAATTCATCCCAGAAGATTTTTGAGTTCTTTTACGTCTCTGGATAAAGGTTTATGCTATCAGCAATTTACAGGATATCCTAAGGCAACAATATGTCTAAAGATTGCTAGAAAAGAAAAGAAAAAACAAAAGAATGAAGGCTATACTTTAAGAGAATTGACTACGAAAAGTCAACATCGAGAAATTGACAATAGATTATGCAGTGATTCCGATTCTAAATCCGATTTAAGTAACACAGAAACTGTAGAACCTGTGATTAAAGAAAAAGTAAATAAACGAAAGAAACATAGCTACGAACAGGGGGATTTATCAAGAAATGAAGTAAAAGAAGATTTGATAGAAAGTATTTTGTATCCTATGTCAGTGCATTTAAAGAGAAACAATAAATGTTCAACTAAGTCAAGCAAAGATGAAAAATGTGAAAAACCCGAATCAGTATCAAAAAACAAAAAAGATGATAAACATAACCAATTGGAGAAGGAAATTGAAAGGCTGATAATAAACAGTAGAATTAATGAGTCATCTGGCAGTTAAAAAACATGCATGGAATTTAAAAACAACGACAAAATATTTTTAAATTTATTAAGTTATCCAGCCTTTTATCGTAACGGAAGTTGAAGCACATATTTATTCTTTCTTGGAATCCTTATTTGGAGTCGGAGTCGGTCGTGGTATGGTAGACTTGACGTGACTAAATTTTTTTCTATTCGCACTCAAATTAGGGCTCGCGTCTGTATTCATCTTCGGAGTACTAGACGGTACCAGTCCTTTGGGTTTAAAAAGGTCTGAAAATGTAAATTATTTATTTTATGTTAACATTATTGTAACACAACTTCTTTGTACATAAAACTATTTTACTTACTATTTAATTTACTGGTTTTTGTTTCTTGACTTTTTTTCTCAGTCTTAGTGGAACCTGGGGGATCCTTTTTGAATTTGAATAAATTAGGTGATATGCGCCGCAGTTTGGATTGCTTATCCTTCATGCTAGCTTTAGTAGCCAAGTTAGATGTGGATGCGCTGTCTATCCTCTTCAATCTTCTAGTAATTTCGTCATTAGCACTACCCAGCGCTGATAAATTTGGACTTGACGAAAATTGTGCTTTACCATCAGCTCCCTGAGACAAAATCAACAATATTAACTCATATAGCTTTGCAATTATTTAAAATTGCAGTTTTTTTATTAGGTAACTCGGTAAAAAAGCAACCATGGTCCTGGACCAACCTTAAAAACAGAAATCTTTGAAACATCCAACACTAGTGACGACAATGATGAATCATTTTTATTTTCTTCACACAACTCCTTAATTATATTAGACAGTTTATTTCTTATTTCTTCAGCACCTTTCTCAGCGGCGATTAAACTTTCCAAGATATTGTTGGAACTTGAGACTTGTATTGGGCTAGAACAGTCATAGTTTTATTAGAAAAATAAATAAAACATTGTGCGATGATATTTAAAACAGCTTTAGAAGACTTACCTTGAGGTTTTGTTCCTCTTTCGTATACAACCAGGTGTGGAAGACAACGTATAGGTGCTCTGCCTTTGACACATCTGAAATTATTATCTTATTATTAGATCTCTTTAGATGCAAAGAATATAAAACTAAGTTAAGTTGATTTCAAATTAGTTTCGAATTAGTCCGGTCTGGTTTCAACGGCCGGATCAATAAGAACGAGGCGTTAGTTACACCACGCATAAGACGCAAACGGTTATAACGAGTTAATTGACTTCTAAGCAGTTATATTCATCTCCGCTCTGACTAATAAAATAATATAGAATATCGCAACCAAAAATAAAAAGAAAGTGGGTGACAACAATAAAAAATCGTAATTACCTACCTTTTTATCAGACTGTTGTTCGGTATTCTCTGCAAGCTGTCTTTGTAACGGCCCGGGCGCCGGCAACGATTGTGGACCTTCGTCAGTCGTCAAGGTATCCAGTGATCTGTACCTCGCTGGCGTTTCCGATTTCAATTGGAAATGCCTTTAAAAATATCATACTACTAGTACTTATCACCACATAGTATAAAACAGTCGCTTTCTCTGTCCCTATCCCATTGAGTATGGTTTAATCTCTTCAACCACGTATCCGATTTATGATTTTTCTACCGATACGAGTATTTTTTTAATAGATAGAGAGATTCAAGTGGAAGATTTATATGTATAATACATGCATAATAATATATGGGCGCGAAGTCGAGGCTAGTTGCTTGTAAATTATATTATGGTCTCATAATATGCTATAGTACTCTTAGGAGTCTATGAACCGTACGAAAACTCGGGGAGTATTTACGTACATCTGGCTTTGCTTTTAGTACATTATTCAAAAACGAAAAAATAAATAAAAATCTTATTTAAACAGAATAAAATACCTTTTCTCCGGTGTTTTTAGTTCTATCATACTTGTAGACTTGTTACCTTCTTTCGGTCTTTCGGTTTCCGACTCGTTATTTTCTTTTATAAATCTTATTATATCTTGTAATTCCTTGGTTAATTTCTCCTTTTGTACCCTCGGAAGTGATCCCAGTATACCACTTCCGGTTTCCTAAATATGTAAGTGGTCTTAGTCACAATAACAAAAACATATCTTTTAAACATGTAATAAATTCTAAGAGAAACTAATCAATAAATTTTTACGGTGATCAAAATTTAACGTTATCTTTTGATCATTATTGAAGATAGGAAATAAAAACATGTTTTTTTCCTAAGCTCATTATTGTTTGAAATAATATGTGGAAAGCAATAATCATCTGAAGAATTGTTATTTTTTTTAATTAACATTTATTTAATAAGGTAATAGTTCTAGAGCGAGTGACGTGTTTCGTTGCATAACATGCAGTTCCATCGAATTAACACTTCAAAGTATTAATTAACTATGACAGCATTATAGCTGGTGTCCCATTGTGCGGTATTTAAATACCTTTACAAAACTCTATGTCTTACTTTGTTGAGTTGTTTCCCGCCCGTTACAGCTGAAACTTGCCAGAATCCACTGTTACTTTCGTTGACATTGACGGGACACGAGCAAGTTACGTCTGCGCTTTCCATCACTACGTATAATCCTGAAGCCTGCATACATTAAGCGAATTATGATAGTTTTAATAATTATAATAATAATCCTTATATTTCTCTTCACGAAGATATAAAACATTTCTGTTACACAGTTAACAGTCATCACTTTTATAACACGTTGCTAGAGCCTTTTGATTGATGAAAGAAGAGTATGGAAAAGGATGTATAAAATTTGAAAAATAGTATAATAAAAATCATTTATTTCAGACAAAGATCCACATAATATAGAAATTAAAATATTCTAACATTTCTCCTAAAAGAGTTATCTCGAAACAGTCTTATAGTAGAAATCTCTAGTAAGAGCTTATTATAATTTCAACTATTGTACATAAAACACAATTGTTATAAACGAAGCCCTAATCTTAAGTAAATAGTTCGTACTGGATACTACTATTAAGACATTGGGAAAGTTGTGTCCAAAGAAAAAACCGCATAGAGAGAAAAGTAAGCTTGTCTTTATTTTGTGAAAGAGCTTTCTAGTATTCAATTAATAAATAGGCTATATAAGTCTTATTAAAAAAAACGCAAAAATAAGATATATTACATACCTGACAAGTGATTGTTATGGTCCTGGCGCCACCTTCCTGGCTCATATTACTGTCTCGTGTGTCCAAGGACTTCACATTAAAACCCAAACATTGGAGCAACGCGCAAATTTCCACCACATCCGAATATGGATCCTAGAAAACACATTTACGAAAAAGAGGTGATAGTAGAATTTTGGTTAAAAGAAATTAATGTTTGAAATACTTTAACAATCTCTTACTGTTTTTGACATTGTATTATTCATTATATGTTAATTTAGGTAAAGCAAAATCTAATTTCTTATAGAAAATTCTTTTTAGCGACTAAATAAATAAGCACTATATTGCGGGTATATTTATATTTATTAAGCGTCGTGATGACAGTTAACTCGGTAATTCAAAAATGGAATGACAAATAACCACAGACTATCCCAGTTTTTCAACTACAGAGTATAGTCCAATATTTCCATCAAAGTTAAATTAAAGAAAAACATTAGATATTTTTCTGGCACTGCACATGTAATTGCACGCATCGAGCGAAAGCACTATTTAGTACTTTTGAGAATTCTCGATGTATGAATGAAGAAAGATTTAGTTAAAACATTCAACTTTAAGCAATATTACGCATAGTACGGAATAATGCTATAATTGAAAAAAAGAAGGATATTACATTAAAATTAAATACAAAGGAATTTTGCGTAAGCACATTTTAAGATTAGTCAAATTAAGTGCAAAATAGATCTTATTATCTTATATTAAGAGACGAAACTTTTAATGTTGTATGTTTTCTTGTCTATCGTGTAATACTAATGGAAGAGGTATAAATTTATGATTAGTATATTTAAATGTCTGCAAGGCATCTTTTTATAAATAAAACAGCAACACTGTATTAGTAATATTTATTCGTATTATTTATTTAGCATAACATTAACGCAACTAATTGTAGGTCATGTATCGCGGCGTGGCAGAGAACTTGGCGTAGCTCTTGATGACTTTGTTGACCGCTTCCAGGAAGTCCTTCTCGGTGGCCACCTTGCGCCGCGCGCGGATCGCGAACATGCCCGCCTCGGTGCATACAGACCTGTGGACGTTTATCATAGTATATTTATATATTTAATACTAACTAGGGGCCACCAGTCTCTATTCAAGAAATACACTAAATTACGAGTAGAGAGTAGAAACACAAAATGTACACCTACATTAAACTACCCGCGATTGTCATTACAAATATTTTAATAATATTAAATAATTTAATTTGGTTAAATTCTGTTTGTTTAGTTTTTTTTTTAATTATAGGTATATATCAAGATATTATGATTTCAACACAAACTATAACAATAAATATACAACACTAGCTGTTACCCGCGACTCCGTTCGCTTGGACTTTCATATAAAATTTGACCCCTTTTTACACCTTAATATACTCGTACCACCTTTTTTTTCTTATAACCCATATATGAGAATGACTTTCCAAAAAAATGTAAAATCTTATACTAAGTATGTAATAGAATGTTTCACAATGTGTAGCTTTATCGGTATACTCAAACAGATAAAGTTGTTCATTGAGATTTCGTTTTGGAGAGTTGTATCAGAGCTCCTACTAAGTTCACGTATGGGACTCTTTCTTTACTCTCCATTAATAGCACTTCTGCACCTGTATACCTACCTACCTACCCGTTCTTTCTTTCTTTGCTTATTTACTAGGTTGCCTGGTAGAAATCACTTTTAAGTGATAAGGCCGCCTTTTACGCCTAATTTTGTACTTTGTAATAGTTTGTATCGTGTTATTTTCTTATTATGGTGTAATAAAGTGTAAAATAAATAAATAAATAAATAATAGTCGAGTTGCGGACACTAGCCCGTGCCTACTTACTTACTTACTTACTTATAAGTAGTATAACTTACCGGATTTCAGCCCCAGTGGAGTTAGGGCACAATCTAGCTAGTAGGTCGAACCGGATATCCCTCTCCACGCTCATAGATCGCGCGTGGATGCGGAAGATATGAGCTCTTCCCTCCAGGTCTGGTAGACCGAACTCCACCTTGCGGTCCAGACGACCTGGCCTCATTAGAGCTGGGTCTAGGGTATCCGGTCTGTTTGTTGCCATGAGGACCT
>JADANM010005346.1:1760443-1771981 GCA_026213755.1 Eurema hecabe | reverse complement strand
TAGAGCTGGGTCTAGGGTATCCGGTCTGTTTGTTGCCATGAGGACCTAGTATAGAAGAAAATAGTTTTTTAAATTACTATAATTATATGTATACATTTAATCTTCTTAATACATATATATAAATTACGTGTCACGTTGTTTGTCCGCAATTGACTTCTTAACTACTGAACTAATTTTAAATAAAATTTGCACACCGTGTGTAGTTTGATCCATCTTAAAAGTAATAATTTAGTTAAGTATTGCCCTGGGAACGTGAACTATGTGGGTAAAATCGCGGGACACAGCTATTATCGATATAAATTATTTTTTAGAGAAAAAAATGAACAAAGCTTGGAGTAAAAGATACAAATTTAAATATATTCACAAATAAAATAATGGAACTCACTTTAATGTTACCACGTGGGTCAAAACCGTCCAATTGGTTGATCAACTCTAACATAGTTCTTTGTACCTCATTGTCACCTCCAGCACCATCATCGAACCTGTTTAAAAAAATAATAGTTATAAAAGTATTAAAACATACTGGCAATACTAAAATCTCAGGAACATTGCCAGTGAAAAAATATTTTATCAATTAAAATACATGTGTGAGTATTAAAGACTAGATACAATAAATATTATTTATCTGAATACTGGGTAGAAATTTAAGAAAAAAAATCGTTAGACACCATTTTTTTATTGATACGATAATTTTTTTTTAAACTTCTCAAGTCAAAGTGAAATTACAAAAAACTATACTTTTATTAACAATTCTAATATTTAAAATATAAAAATCCAAATTCAGACCCTTCAATTCAATTTAAAAAACTTACCTAGCTCCACCTATAGCATCAATTTCATCAAAGAATATAAGGCAGGCTTTCTTGCTGCGCGCCATCTCGAATAACTCACGGACCATACGCGCACCTTCACCTACATACTTTTGCACCAACTCCGATCCTGTTAAAAACAGTATTACCTAAATTCATATCAAAGTCATGATACATATATAAATTTACTATTTCATGATTGATTAATAAAACCATAAGAGTGGCATCTAGCAATGACGCAAAAAATAGTTTTTGCTAAATAAAAAAAAAACAGTCTGACATCAGACCTCATTTGCACTATTTGCAAAAATTGGTTATTTTGGTTAATAAAAGTTCAACACAATATACTTGAACCACCTTTTTTTTCTTATAACTCATATATGAGAATGACTTTCACAAAAAATGTAAAATCTTATACTAAGTATGTAATAGAATGTTTCACAATGTGTAGCTTTATCGGTATACTCAAACAGATAAAGTTGTTCATTGAGATTTAATTTTGGAGAGTTGTATCAGAGCTCCTACTAAGTTCACGTATGGAACTCTTTCTTTACTCTCCATTATAGTATAGGGCAACTATAAAAATAATAATATGCACTAATACTGCAATGAGTTAGGGTATTTGACATACTATATCCCCATCTAGTATATCAAATATCCTAAATCAAGTGATTATATAACATTAAGTGATTATAAAAATCATTCTGCCAGTGGAAAACATTATTTGTGAGCAGTTTGTAAAATAATATTAAAGAAATGGTTCTGTTCTTCCACTGGTCAAATGTAACCAAATAACTTATGCAGTTTTTTGTTAAAAAAAATTTTAGCACACATTATTCATAATAAGCCGTAAAAATGAACTTACCTATAACTCTGATGAAGCAAGCATCAGTTCTATTGGCTACAGCTCTGGCACAAAGAGTCTTGCCAGTTCCAGGAGGTCCAAACAATAAAACACCCTTTGGTGGCTCAATACCAAGTTTGACAAACTTCTCTGGCTGTAAATTGGAATAAAAAATATTTAAAAGACAATTATGTTAAAAGATCAAAAAATATAATCACTATTGCCAGAGTTGCGGGCAACAGCTAGTATATTATAATGAGCAAGAGATTTAAATGTATTTTACAGTTTTCAAACTTAAATCAGACTATAATGCGTAACTTTTGCGTTTATAAAACCAGTAGGATTAAAATTTGAGATGTGTAACTTAAGAGGCTATAGAGCAGTGGTGAAAATCTTATTAGTAAACAACCAACTCACATGTAACAAGGGCGTCTCAACAACTTCACGTAGCTTCTCGATCTGTTCCTTACAACCACCAACATCGCTATATGTTACATCTGGTTTCTCTTCCACTTGCATCATGGTGACCGTTGGATCGATCTTGGGAGGCAGGGGAATGTGGATCTGGTACTTGTTGCGGTCCACGCTGTTGATAAATGCTCATATTATTAACACTACTGTTATTTTGATTGCCTATTTTAATTTAAAATAAAGTCGACAGTAATTTACTTGTTACCTGTAGATCTATTAAAGGATGTAATCCTTTAAAATACTAGTTTAATGATTTCTTAATGTTAAAAAAATATGTCGTATTGTTATTTATGTTAGTTATTTGTTTATAAATTTGTCCCTTGACCTTGTTTAATTTATGAATACAATTTAAGATATAATGAAACTCAACATTTTTAAAAAAATTTCTATAGCATGAAAGAGAATGTAATAAAATAAGTTATTTTTTATATGTAGCATAATATAGTTCATTGTAATATCTCAATTATACACCTTGTTACATTGAGTTGAATGCAATAAACATTTCTGTAGGAGATATGTATGTACATAAAAACTGTATACTTAAACAGTATTTGTATTTTTATCTCCAATATTTAATAAGTAAATATAACATAAAACTTATATATAACCACATCAGTAAATCTGATTAAATATTAGGTTTTAATAGAAGAAAACCGTTCCTGAGAATTCATACTAATATTATAAATGGGAAAGTATGTTTGTATGTTCGTCTTTCTTTTATGGCAAAAAAGCTGGACCAATTTAGTTGAAATTTGGTATGTAGATAGATGATACCCTAGATTAAAACAAATTATGCTTCTTATCCCGGTATTACCCGGAAATGGACACTACGCGGGTAAAATTGCGGGGAGCAGCTAGTATACTATACTTTACAGACAACAGATAATAATTATATTGCATAGTATTCTGAAAATGCTATTTCTTAGCACACAATTAGCAGACTTCCTATAGTTATCAATATTTAGATATGTTATTATTATTCATATTATAACTTGTATATTACAATAACACATTAACCATCAATGCAAGAGAGCTTTGAATGTAGGTGAATGTACCTGCATAAGCATATCCCTCGGTAAAAACACATCAAAAGAAAAGGGTCAATCTGCCTAATTTTTTTAACTTACCCAACTCTCATTCCCTCCTCTATATCAGTAGGGGCTACCGAGTCTGCAAGGTCCACAACAAATTTGGCAAATTGCTTTACATTGATGATGTATTTCGGATCATTTGAATCAGCATTTATTATCTTTGTGCATCTTGCTACCTGTTGAAAGGAAAAAATACATTATTTCATATACTAAGCAATTTTTGACAAACTTAATATTGATATTGTATTTATTTATGTGATGAGGGAAAATTCCTCAAAACTTATCAGTTGCAAAGTTAAGTGGCTCACAAAATTATTCTGGTTTAAAAAGGAAACATATAAGAGTGAATCTCAGCTTTCAGTACTACTTCAGATTTATAATAATAGTTCATATGTTATTGCCAATCTTACCTGTAGTGGTTGTTCATTTTGTAATGTCTGTTTATCAGCTGCCAAATCCCAAAGAGCTGGTGGCGCAAGACCAGTATCTGACTCTTTGATACCAGTCAGTTCATTGACCCTCTTCATCACTGTTTGGATTCCATCTTCGACTTCTTTGATAATTTTCGTGTATTGGCCTTGCCCCTATAGTAAATTAGTTGTGATTATCTGAATACTAACACTTTTTAAAATAAAATGGTAGATAGGAGTTACTTACATATGACTTTAAAAGGGCAATGTCTCCTTCATCCAGAGCTAAAAATTGGAAATTACTCATTAATATTGTGTTTATTTATTATCATAAATATATTATTAGTAAATAATACTTACATTTTATTTCCTTTTCTGGCTCTTCTTTATCATCTTTTACTTTTCGCATATCATCTCCTAAATGGTCAGGCATTTTGATCTAGTATTCTTTGTAGTTATTTAAATACAATTTGATTATTTCTAGCTTTCTTTACTAAAATAACCCTCTGTTCTCCCTGCTCCCATTCAATTTTTAGAAGTTGAAAGCAAAATCTCTATTTTACAAGTCACGAAGTCACCACAACAATAAAATATAGATTAAAGACTAGAATACAGATTAAAATTCTGATGGAAATTGTACAACTGCGTAGGAAGGAATATAATCTAATAAAATTATTCTGTAACCGTGTACATAGAACATCAATATTAAAGAAGTACTTATATATAGTCGTATTTTTTAGATAGATTGTAATTGGATTTATTATTATATTATGCTACATGCAAATTTTCATTAAATTTTGAATGTTTAAACGTAAAACCTATAAAGAAACGTTTTATGACACTCAATAATAGTTGTTCCACAGATAAGTTTAGCCTATACCGTGATATAGATAGATAGTAGATAGCCTATACCGCAAACCTGTATGAAATTTGTTATAATAAAATTGTAGTTTACTACAAAGTAAAACATTTTGTATATTTTTACTTTTAAGTTATCTCATTTGAATCATAATATCTAATCTATTTGTTTTATTAACAAGATCTTTTATTTTAAATCGATTTGACAATATTCCAAAGGAGTTGATAAATGATGAACGCATTGACAATTATGTGTAAAAAGTGGCGCCACCTTCATTCAAAGTCAGTTAGTACTAACTACTAAAATTTTGTATTCGTAGTGCTGGATGGAGAACCACATTTATTCGTGTTTTCCATGAATATTATCTCCTAAAATATCGAATATTACTGATAGGTGAGAGCAATATGTTAATATGTATTAAAATGTGTATGCGATTCTCCATAGTGTTATGATTAATAACTTTAATCTTGACCCAAAATGATGGTAATGTCAGAGCCCGGTTTTACTCGCGTTTTCTTATTCACGTTAGCATAACTCGTTTAATATTTTAATACAAGCATATCCATCGCGTCACACACTTCGCACACACAAAATGATAAAACGATTGTGATAAAACTTTTGTTTCGTCGTACATAATGCACAATGTCAAGTGTCGTTCAACTTGAAGATTAGACTGACTTGTAAAAAATGCTCAAAATTATCTCAATGTTATCTGAATTTGTTATCACTCGATCATCATCATCACATTTTTCAATATTAGATGAAATGTTACTATTTTGTGATATGGACCAGGCATGTTTTGTTTATTCAGGAAGGTTGGTTTATTATTCTTTGTTGCACTTTTAATGATTACAAAATTAAGACGTAAATGCTTTAAGGATGGCTATCGGCTATTATTATTTAAATATTGTTATAAATAATCTAATGTTACATCATAGATGAGGTCCTAGTTCAAATTGTGTCAACAATGTGGTGATAACCATATTTTTGTAACCTCTCTAAGGCACAAGAACTTGATAATATTGGATATAAGATAAACAGCATAGAAAGGTATTTTTTTTTAATTATGTATTTTATATGTAAAATTTTATTTTTTTTATTTACTTCTGTTTTGAAAAACTTTGCATAATGTATTTTGTAAATCATACAAAATTAGAAATTTGATATTTTATTATTTTGTTTTTATTTTAATGAGACTTCAACAATCAATCATACAGTATCTGAGAATATTTTTTTGATACTTTCTCAGAGAAAAAAAACCTTATATTTTTCCTAATAAGAATATTTTTTTTTATATGTGAATAAAAAATATAAATGAAATATTTTATGATAATTCAAAAAATTACATTTAAGCAGTCATATATCACTCATGTGACATGAAAATAACTAGCATAGAGAAAGTAGTCTGCATATACATATACATAAACACATAATATAGTTGCAAAACAATACATAACATGAAGACTTTTAACTCTACTCACGATGTCAGTGGATTATATGTTTATAGATTTACACGAAAGCATCATGTGGGATGATCTAAAAATACCCACTCACAATGCCGACACATATGAGCACAGTACTGTTTCACCTAATAGAAAATAACATCAGTACATTATTATTAAATTTTGTGCATTTAACAAAGACTTTGAAAATATTTTTGTGCATACATGACTTGTGTTTTGTTGACAATGACAATTGGTAGTGTTCCGTGTTTGTGTGATGTTTGGATTTAAAAAGCTTTTTAATAAGGTATGATGAAAGGATTTTGTGTGTTTGAACAGGTGAATATTGTTTAAACCTTTTTTATAAGATCATTGTTCTATTTCATGATACGTTTTAACATTTTACAGTGTCTCAAATAATGATAAATACTAAAAAGTATAAGGTGATTTTTCATACATATAAAATATTTTAATTTGTATTTAGTGTGAAACTTTAAAGCCTTCTCTCATATTGGGTCAAGAATTAAGTTACTTTTAACCATAAAGTAACCTTTATGGTCAAAATAGGAGCCTTAGTTTTATATTTTTATTTATTTTTCATTACTTAGGTGTGGCCATAATTTAATTGTAGCTAGAAATATATAACTAAACTTTTGTTTTATAATAATTGACATCTGCTTATTGTAAGCAGCCCTTTGCTAATTTAATAGTTCCAAGAATAGTTAATAGTAATCACTTATACATATATCTATATTAATAATTAAACATAAATAATATAAATTCCTATAGTTCAGATTATATGTAAAATGTGTATACAAATACATTATAATATATTCTATTATATAGTAAACCTTAGAAGGTTTGTGAATTAATTTTTAGCACATAATTTCTAAATAGATTCTAATGTAGCGATATGCATACATAAAAATTGTAAAATTGCCTGACTAGGATATATCATAATAATTAGTAATGTTTGTAAGAAGTGTTACATTTATTCATCCATTTACTGATATGTTTACTGACTTATATCATGTACAGTTGAAATTAGTTACTTCTGAATCGATTTTAGAATATTTGCTATTACCAATAGTGACTGTTGTATCATTTCTATGTCATATAAACCCGAATATACAAAAGATTCGACTTCAACGCGACAAATACCTAAGCAAGAATATATAAGCAAGTGTTGTTTGTGTGTGAACTCAGTGTTGCTGGCGTGTCGGCGAGATGCACACTACGAGCGCAGAGGGACAGTACCGGGGCACTAATGGCGCGGCGCTCGGGAGGGATAAGCTAGCTATATTGGACGCCGGATCACAGTATGGAAAGGTAAGCAATGAGCTTAGATCAGACTTTCATACCCTTAAGTGCGTGCTAACATGGTACAGTCAACAACAAAAGTATATTAACATATTGAATTTTAAATCTAAATTTTGCTCTCTTTTCATAGGATAGACTGGTTTAAAGAATAAATTGTAATTTTGAATGTGTAAATGTAATTTTGTAGTTGACTGTACCTTTAGAATACTTAACCTACGCGGCTTGAAAACAGCTTTCATAGAAGAGTAAAAATTAAATAACTCACAACACATTTATTAAAATTCATTAGATAAAATATAATTCGTTATTGATTAAAAAAGTCATTCTATAAATGAACCTTTTCGGCAAAAAAAATATAATTTACGGAATTTAATTATGGTCATTAATTATTTAAATATACCAACTGGTTTACCATATAATCTCAATGTGCAGTACAACCGATTTAAAAATCAAGTTTATTTTTTACGTGTTTTATACTGAGTTGATACGACTGAGGGGCATTAAATTATACTACGTGTACTAACCGCGTTTAGTATTAATTAGAAACTGATAAAAAAAAAATAGTGACAAAAATAAGGTTTTTGTTTTTTCGGAACAAACTAAATATATTATAATTTAGAGAAAAAAGTAACGCCATTTGTAAATAAAATTCACCGACCTCAAGAAGTTTGGCAACGTCGCGTAGGTAGTTGTACCGCGCGCCGGCCGATGATGACGTAGACGAGCGGGCGCGGGGCGAGCGATAGGTATAAACGTAGATAACTTTTTAGAAAAAATACATCGTGTTCAAATTCAATAAAAACTTAAGCATCATTTGTGACCAAACTACTGGTCCAATTTAATTGATTTTTGGGGTATCGTCTGGAAATCATACTAAGTATATGCAGTTTAAAAAAAATCCGTTCGGACATATCAACTCGGTATACCTTTAACAAAGTTATTAACTTCGGTAACTTCCTTAAAAAAGCGTCATGTTTTATTCGCTATTCTGATAACACTTATCTGAAATTAAACCTACTAAGTTATTCGTATTATAACGAGATTAATAATTAATATGAATTATGAATGATATCGATCCGCAAGGGTCAATGTAAACTATGATTGGGTATACATTTTGTGGTATCTTGGCCTACTTTAATATACTATGTGTAAGATTGGACGTTAAGATAATGTTAGAACATTTCTACAAATGTTGAATGCATATCACATTTCATATTACGAAACATCTCAATATTAAAAAGCATATAATAGTACCGGGGGTAGGTCTTTTACCGGGGGTAGGTCTCTTTCGCAGGAGACCGACTGGGTGGGTACCCCCACAGTGCCAGACATTCTACCGCCTGAACAGTGATGTGAAAATGTCACTGTGCTCCGGTCTGAAGGGCACTGTAGCCAGCGAAATTACTGGGCTAATGAGTCTTAACATCTGATGACTCAAAGTGGGGAGCGTCGGTGTAGTGCAACCCTGCCCGGAGTTGGGCTTTATAGCAAAGTTCCGGGTAGCACTGCATTGGCTATGGGCTGGCGTTACTCTTACCATCAGGAGTGCGTCCAGCTCGTCTCCCCTCTTCATAACATAAAAAAAAAAAAAAAAAAAATATACGGTCGAATTAAGGAACCTTTTCCTTTTTTTGAAATCGGTTTAAAAATTAGGTCCTGAAATTCAGTTGGTTGTTCATCGCAAATTAGTTACGACAACATTTTTTTCTAACACGATACTTAATTAGGAAATTATTAGCGTTGAAATGTTTTGTTTCGTTAGATGGTAATTGGTAAGTGACCACCTCCTTTTTGGTACCTGTAACACAGCTCCCAGCTGTAGGTGCCATCAATCCTCAATATATTTTTATGTAAAAATATGTACATTTCTTAATGTAATGTAATTTTAAATAATAAATAAGAATAAAATTCAATCTCCGCCCATGAACAGTCCCATAGCTAAGACGTAAGGTCCTCTAAAACATGGAAAAAAAGGACTTGTGATAAAAAGAAATATAGGAGGACGGGAAAAAAAATACTATAGCATTACCATTTAGCATAGATAATGGATATTATCCTTCTGTACAGAAAGGCATACATATTTATTAGTTAGCCCAGTATTTAGTAAGCCAATAGTATGTAATTAAACAATATATGTAATGTTTTGTTTCCTGACATGATGAATAAGTTTCTAAACGTTCAATTAGCGGTATTGGGTAATTGCAACGGTGCGTAGCAGGTATACTACTTGTGCAATGCTAATACGTTAGGCTTAGATTAATTCGATTTTCATTAACCTTTTATGGAGTATTAGAATTGAGGTTTGAGTGTGCAAGTCAATTAGACTTATGTTGATTGGTGGTTATTCCGTTGTAGGACACAGATGTATAGTAACCGTCAATTACCTTTAGCGGTGAACGAAACCTGCGCAGAAGTCAATAATAAGGTATCGAGGTAGCGGTGCGGCGCGCGGGGCGCGTGATCGTCGGGTGTTGTCTTTCTCGCACCAACGAGCGCGATTCTACCGATGCGCAGCTATTCTCGTCAATCGCTAAACATTTTTGACGGTTACTATACGTATACGTAGAAAAATGTCATACGTTAAGGAGTATCTACGTACATTTCAACTACGATCTTACCATTTGTCGATTACAAAAACTACCCACTAAAATTATAGAAAGTACAGATTTTATACGGGGGACAGAAAAAAACTAAGCGTTGTTGCCAATAGGGTATTTTGTAGTCATAAATCACTACATAGTACAAAATTTCTGACACTGTCCATTCCTGTGTATGTCTTTAAAACTACGCATCAGATTTTCATGCGGCTTTTTATAATATAAGCATAAATGCAGGGATCGGGTTATTTTTACCCGACTACGGCAAAGCCAAAGGAGGGTTATGATTTTGACAGGCTATGTATGTATGTATGTATGTATGTATGTATGTTCATCTGTTCCCTCGTAACTTCTAAACCACTAATCAGAATTCGACAAATGACATATCATTAGAAGCGTCTTAATTGTCCGCTGGTTATAGGCTATATAGATTTTCACCAAATTCAATGTGGCGCCCTCTAGCGGACAAAATATACAGAGTAAAAAAATAAAGTTAAGCTAGATATGCCGTGTTTGGTATCATTTTAAAGCGCTTCACTTGTACATTTCGAATATATATATATATTACTAGCATTTGCTTGTGACTTTACCTGTATTCATGGGGTACTTTTATACTTTTTCAGCGTCGTTTTTTGTCGTAGTTGGGTTTTAGTTTTTTTACTTTATCTTGTTCCTTTCCCGCTTAAGACGCGTTTTTGGTAGGAACTCTAAGAAATCGTAGCAGGTTACTGTTAAATCTCGATGCAGGTAATAGACCGTCGCGTGCGAGAACTATGCGTGGAGTCAGATATCCTGCCGCTGGACACGCCGGCCTACCATCTCAAGGAGGCCGGCTACCGCGCCATCATCATATCGGGCGGGCCCAACTCTGTGTACGCCGAAGATGCGCCGAGATACGACGCGGATATATTCAAGATTGGGCTGCCGGTCTTGGGTAAGTAATGAGCAAAATAATTCTTTAGTAATCACCTCGTTGAGGTAGAAAAATTACAAGAAGTAGCGTATATAGGTCAAAAAATAGTTAATTGTACACATTTTATGTCTATAAAATACAACATAATATGTTAAAATACTGCAGATAAGTGTGAGAACTAATTGTGGTAAGGTTGCCTGAAAGAAATCAGTTTTGAGTGATAAGGCTGCAACTTAATGTAATTTGTAATTCTCTTCCTCTGTGTTTTCGGAGACGGTGGTACATAATCGTTTCAAAGTTTATATGAAATTGCATGCGGACGGAGTCGCGGGCAACAGCTACAGCTAGTAATAACTATATTAATATTCCAGGTATATGTTACGGCATGCAAATGCTGAACAAGGAGTTCGGCGGTTCCGTGCTGCGCAAGGAGGCGCGCGAGGACGGCCAGTACGAGGTGGAGGTCGAGACCACGTGCCCGTTGTTCAAGTGAGCCTTTATATCTCTTACACCATTGTTATTTTATATAATAATCTATACTTATAATAAAAATGTAACGAGTCGCTGTGTGTACATGGAAGATATATGAAAAAATATTATAGGAGACCTTTATTAACGCAATAGAACCCAAAACAATGATTTTTGGAATTTTTGTCTGTTTGTTTTTGCACACTAATCTCAGAAACGGCTTATCCTATGTAGATGGGGTTTTTTGTGGTAAGCTTCCCTTAACATTTAGTGTTTAATTCATCTCAATCGGTTGATAAATAAAAAAGTTATGG
>JADANM010005346.1:1728290-1749337 GCA_026213755.1 Eurema hecabe | reverse complement strand
ACACACACACACAGCCATATATTTTATACATCTAAACCTATGTAGTATACATATATAAACATTTTAGGTATATCAAAGTGTATACACATTTTTTTATCTGGTAGGTATAGTGCTTGAATGTGCACACTCCCTGTGCTAATTTAGAGTTTAAAAAATTAAACAAAAAGACACCTACATTTCATTTATTATCCCATTATAATATTAAAATAGAATTTATATAATATTAAACGTATCTATATTGTTTGCAGGTGCTAGTTAGTGGCGGCGTGGACTCCACAGTGTGCGCCGCGCTGCTGAGGACGGCTCTGCGCGAGGATCAGGTCATCGCTCTGCACATTGACAATGGTTCGTTTTACAACATACATATTATCTATACACTAGCTGTTGCTCGGAACTTCGTCCCCGTCGGATCTATTTCTATTATTATGGTATAGTGAGTCAATCTTAGAAGATAGACATATACTGTCGCGGAATTTTTTTTAGATAATTTAAAGAGGAATAATTCTTTCATACATGTTATTTTTGTATCTTGAACCGTTTTCGCAGCGCAGGCAAAGGAAGCCCTCAAAGATGAATAATTTTCCCCGTTTTTTTCCATACTTTCCATTATATCTTCGCTGCTATTAGTCGCAGCGTGATGTTATATAGCCTAAAGCCTTCCTCGATAGATGGTCTATTCAGTAAAAAAAGAATTTTTCAATTCGAACTAGTAGATCCTGAGATTAGCGCGTTCAAACAAACAAACAAACAAACAAACTCTTCAGCTTTATATATTAGTATAGATAATACATACTAGCTGACCACTACCCGTGCCAACTTAGTTAGGCTACCGGTGTCGATTTTTAAAATTGATTCTGTAGATCCCGATATTACCCTTTACAATTTAAAAACCACAAACTTTACTTCTTTATATTAGTATAGATAAATAAAATGATATATTGCCTGGCAGAGATTGCTATGTAGCAATAAGGTCGCCTTTTGTGCATAACTATTTAAGTTTTCTTTGTATATGTTTGCCGTTTATGTTTTTTTCTTTATTTACATTGAAGTGTTTTAAATAAATAAAATTGGCGTGTCTTTTTGTAATACCGAAAACTAATAATACAACGGTACATACACCCAAATACTAATTTTCATAGTTTTTATATAAAGTCTATCTGTTAATTTGTTTCGGCTAATCCCTGAAATGGCTGGACCGATTTTGAGGAAACACCAGCAGAGTGATTTAAGTGTAGTAATGCTTAATAATAATATTCGTTACTTTTTATAACCATTATTATGTTTCTAAAATGATTAGAAATTATTTGTTTTGTCAATGTAAGCAGAATAATAAAATGAATAAAAATAAATGTACTTTCAGGTTTCATGCGTAAAAACGAGAGTGCCAAAGTCGAAAGGTGTTTACGCGAGCTCGGCGTGCGCTTGCACGTTATCAACGCGGGACATCAGGTGAATACGATTTGTTATTAATGCGCCCGACTTCTGAATCGCGCTTACGATATTTTTTCGTGACTTAGTATATATGTCGCAGGCGGATTGTATAATCCGCTGTATTACATTACGGCTAGCCGTTTTACAAAATAGGGCCGTTTTGCAAAGCGGCGGTTCTACGATTAGCCGTCTTGCGTAGTTTTTGTATCATTTTAAATTCTTATATTCTCATTATCCTTTAAAATATACAAAATTTACAATTCTGTAACTTAACATAAGTTTATATTAAATGCATCATTGTAAGTCATATTATAATAGTGTAGAAGAAGCCTTGTGTAATTAGATAATTCTATAACAATTTTATTGTAATACCCTTTAAAAGCTTAAAAAAAAAATAATAATTATTTTATTTTTATAAATGTATGTGTGGACAGTTCCGGCAAGGCAGCACGGTGGTGCGCGAGGCGGGCGGGCGCAGCCGGCACACGGCGATGCTGTGCCAGTGCACCGCGCCCGAGGACAAGCGGCGCGTCATCGGCGACGTGTTCATGCGCGTGGCCGAGCAGGCCGTGCGCGACCTGCTCGACGTGCAGTCAGTATCTGATTCGAATTTCATTATCATTAATAACATTAAATTAAAAATTTTGAAAAAACCCCCGACAGACAGACAGACAGACACGTCAAACTTATAAAAGTTGTTGTTAGAGATGTAAAAACCTTTGTGAAGTCATAACCTTTCATTTGATACCCCACTTTTGCACACATTCGGTTTTTCTTCCCCACTTTAACCCCCATAACTTTTAAACGGCTCAATCGATTTTCATCAAACACGTCTAAGAACACTCGCCCGTAAAACACAGGTAATACAAAAAAAAAACTAAATTGAAATCGGTTCATTCGTTCGGGAGGGAAGAAAAACCGAATGTCTGTATCAAATGAAAGGTTATGAATTGTACAACACAAAAAACAACAGCTTTTATAAGTTTGACGTATCTGTCTGTCTGTCGGGGGTTTTAAAAAATTCTAATTTAATATTATTAAATAAAATAATGCGTCTTTAACTGTCAACAATCTCACGACATCTAAAATCTTTTACTATTTGAAATTATATAATTACATAGTAATGGACATCATAAGGAACAATCTCAGTCAGAAAATTTGAAAATCTAGATAATATGTACATCTATATTTCTTTTATACGAGCATGGGCAGCTATGGCCACTATATTAAATAAATATCTAAATATATTTTCAGAGAGGACCAAGTACTCCTCGGGCAAGGCACTCTAAGACCGGACCTCATCGAATCAGCTTCGTCCCTGGTATCGAGCAATGCTGCGACGATCAAGACACACCACAACGACACGGAGCTGGTGAGAGCGCTGCGCCAGCGCGGCCGGGTTGTAGAGCCGCTGAAGGACTTTCATAAGGACGAGGTGAGTTGTTTTATTATGAACTAGCTATGCCCGCGACTTAGCCCGCGTAGAAAAGTGACTTTGGGCAGCATGTTATAAAATGCCTAACCCGCACCAACAAACGTTCAGCAAGTTCAACGTGATTCTTTAAATTGCCATAACTTTTTTTATTTATCATCCGATTGACATGAATTAAACACTAAATGTCAAGTGAAGCTTGCCACTATATATAATTGAAAACCCCATCTAGATAGGATAAGCCGTTTCTGAGATTAGCGTTCACAGACAAACAGATAAAAATTCCAAAAATCATGGTTTTTTGTTCTATTACGTTAATAAAGGTCTCCTATAATATTTTTTCTCATATATCTTCCATGTACAGACAGCGACTCGTTACGTTTTTATTATATGTATAGATATAGATTAGCGACCCGCCCCTGCTTCGCTCGGGTGCAACTACAGAAGGTCCTCATACACAACGTTCACAGCTTTTTTGTCAACCCGCGGTCGGTACCGCAACAACTACGTCCCTGCATTTTAAATTTGTAATATCCTCGGAACTATTCACTTAAATTTCATGCTGTAAAAAGCATATTGATCTATAATAAATTAACAATTTATTTAACGTACTTAATTGGATAAGGATTAATGCTGTATAGTTAAAAATCACTTCGTAAATAACCATTTATTACTAAAGGAATGAAAATGGTTATGGTGGGTTACCCCTAAGAGAGCCATCGCGGACTTTTTTGTAGAACTTTTTAAGGTGGACAATACTGTAGTACAATATTTTGGTCTATCTCGTAGGGTTTAGCCAGCGTTTGCAATATAAGCGCAACAAAACGTTCTTATTTATGACATCACATTGGAAACCTCTTAATTTATCAGTCTTTCTCTACTATATTATGCATGTATTATACATACAAACCTTCCTTAAGAATCACTCTAGCTATTAAAAAAAACTGCATCAAAATTCGTTGCGTAGTTTTAAATATCTAAGCATACATAGGGACAGACAGACAGCGATAGCGACTTAGTTTTATACTATGTAATGATAACACTTAGAGCACGCTGTGTTATTTAATTATCTGAACATTTATTTATTTTATTTTTTTATTTTTTTTTTTATAATATGAAGAGGGGAGACGAGCTGGACGCCCTTCTGATGGTAAGAGTAACGCCAGCCAATAGCCAATGCAGTACTACCTGGAACTTTGCTGTAAAGCCCAACTCCGGGCAGGGGAGCACTACACCGACGCTCCCTACTTTGAGTCATCAGATGTTAATACTCATTAGCTCATTATTACAATCAGGTGCGGATCCTGGGAGCAGAGTTGGGTCTCCCAGCTGCATTGGTTGAGAGGCAGCCGTTCCCCGGCCCCGGGCTAGCTGTGAGAGTTCTCTGCCAGGACGAGCCGTTCGCGGACCGCGACTTCGCTGAAACGCAGGTAATACGACCTTTCTAATACATTTTAGAAATAAAAATGTAATAAAAAAAAAATATTTTTTGCCCAAAACTTTAACATACAAAATTTCACAAACCAAGTGTGTAACCAAGAAAATTATACACCTTTAAAAAAAATTAAATAGGCAATAGGCATACAGTAACACTGGTTTTCAGTAGTCGCCTTAAAAAAAATTGTTGTAAAACAGTATACGTTCGAAATTGATAAACCTCCATTTTTGAAATTGGCTAAAAATAGGTCCTATGTATAGTATGTAGTCAGATTTTCGCATCTCACCCTTGACCCATCCATGACAATAATAGCAAAAGACTTGATGTTATTCGAAACTCTTCGCTAAGAGACTAATTATTATTATTTATATCAATACGTCAATTACTCGCCCGATTCTACCGATGCGCAGCTACTCTCGTCCAGCGCTAAACATCCGTGACGCGACGTATACTAAGTTATAACGTGTCGCGCAGGTGATAGTGAAGATAATGGTGGAGTACGCGTCGATGTGCGTGAAGTGCCACGCGCTGCTGGGCCGCGTGAGCAACGCGACCACGCCGGCCGAGCAAGCCGAGCTGCGCCGCATCTCGTCCGCCGGCGCCGTCTGCGCCACGCTGCTGCCCGTGCGCTCCGTCGGCGTGCAGGGTGAGTGCCACCTCCCCACCTCCCCCACCTCCCCGGGGGAGGGGAACACACTCCTGGGCGGCGCTGATCACTTCACATCAGGTGACGCGCATGCTCGTTTGCCCCCCATAAACATATAAAAAAATGTCTATCAAGGACATAGTGAGTGAGATGAGTTAAAATCGGGATAGAGTTGCAGTCGAGTGCGAGTGGTGATTGATAGAGATACATCTGTCGAGCTGTCTAATTTTTATATTTTTTCATACATATTGGCCTAGTATATTTTTGTTTCATATACGCTGTGCGTCGATTGAAATAGTATATAAATGATGTGAGTAACTATATGTGCGCGGTGTCGCAGGTGACGGGCGCACGTACAGCTACGCGGTGGCGCTGTCGACGGAGCGCTACCCGCCCGACTGGCAGGACATGCAGTACCTCGCGCGCGCCATCCCGCGAGTCTGCCACAACGTCAACAGGTGACGTCACACGCTATACACCTGACGCCACGTGCTATACACCTCACGCCACGTGCTGTACAACTCACGCCACGTGCTATACGCCGCACGCCACGTACTATACACCACGCGTCACGTGCTATACACCACGCGTCACGTGCTATACACCACGCGTCACGTGCTACACGCCACATGCTATATGCCTCATGCTATACGCCACGCGTCACGTGCTATATGTCACATACTATACGCCTCATGCCACACGCTATACGCCACACGTCACACGCTATACGCCACATGCCACACGCTACACGTACTGAGCCACTATATTTTAGGCACATGCTCTGGTGGCAAAATTCTTTATGCACTACGAATAATTTCGATCCCTAATATTGCACGATTATAAATTCCTGCGTTTTTTTAAGACATGCATAATATAGTGGCTAGTTGTGTATAAAACTAGCTAATTTCCCTATGTAAATGTTTATACAGAGTGTGCTACGCGTTCGGCGGACTGATCAAGGAGCAGATCACGGACATAACGCCGACCTTCCTCACGCAGCACGTCATATCCACAATACGCCAGGCCGACGATCTGGCTACACAGGTACGCGTGTACAGTCGGCAGAATAAGTTGATGAACACTTATGTATTATGTTATGACAATTGACATGACATCTTTTTGCAGTCTGTCTTTTTCATTAAATATTAAGTATGATTATTTTTTTAATACTAGGCTATGTTTTGTAAGGCTCGATAATAAAATGATAATTTATATCGAAGGATGAAGTTTTCTGTTGTCCACCAATAAAAAAAAAAAATATTAAAATATATATGTCAGTGTATTTCCTTAATGTTTTTACATCAAAGTGAAACATATCATTCAACTAGGCTACATATAGTTACACTTTTGAATCGTCATGGTATTCTATACCGGTTCTTTTAAAATAGAAAGTTACACTTTGAGCGTGGTGACTGGTAAAAAAACATTTTTTTTGCTTTTATTATATAAATTATAAGTAACCATTACTTATAATTTAATCTAATAATGGTATTTATCTATACGGAATTTCTGGATTAGGTCTCCACGCTCAAGGGTCGCGATTGTAATGACTAACTTCTATAATGGAGTTTTGGCGGGAATTGTGCGGCGTCTATATGTAATCTCGATTGAATATTCCTTTCTTGGTGCATAAAGTGATTTAATGTATGATTGTGATAGTGTATCATGCAGTAAACTAGCTAACAAGTGTCCAAGAAATGAAGAATTCATTTGAGAGCGCATAGTAGCGCCGTTCCGATTGCTCCAAGATTCGTCGAGGTTCTTCGTAAAGCTCACTATCACTTTACGAAGGGCAGAACGAAACGACTGACTGACTCTACTAAAGACGACTTGATGACGATTTTACTTGACATTGGCAAAAAGCTAAACGCTAATGCCATAATATATAAGAAAGAAAGAAAGACCTTCTATAATATTCATAAATGAAAACGCAGGTGCTGACGTCGAGCGGGTGCGCGTCGCGGATCGCGCAGATGCCGGTGGTGCTGATCCCGGTGCACTTCGACCGCGACGCGGCGCTGCGCGCGCCGTCGTGCCAGCGCTCGCTCGTGCTGCGCCCCTTCCTCACCGCCGACTTCATGACCGGCGTGCCCGCGCTGCCCGGCTCCGACGCGATGCCGCAGGACGTGAGCCATCTTTTTTTTTTTTCTTTTTTTTGTAACCAGCCTGTTTGGACGGTCAGGACTGAGGAAGTTTAGTTTTTTTTTCTAACCTGCCTGGTTGGTCATCAGCACGAATGTTGACGGTGACTGAAGATTTTTAGTTCTTTTTTTTAACCAGCCTGTTTGGTCGGTCAGGACTGATGATGAAGTTTAGTTTTTATTTCAATCAAACTGGCTGGTTGGTTGAATTTGTACTAATTGTTTTGGTCTTTGTCTTTTCTTTGTATTTGACAAAGTGTATAGTATTGGTGGGAAAACCATTGATATGGATTTGCCTGAAATTTGTCATTTATACTTTGTTATCGACACGAAAACTAAAACTTTTTGGGTTAAACCTCGGGGCGTGGTATACCATAGAAATCAATTGATTCTATACAATTATAATTTGTATTTCAGCTGAGTCTTAATACATATATCACATTATATGTATGAGAACATGCCTGGTGTAGCTCTACGCTATTTAAACGTATATATTAACGTCATACGTGTATTTTTAACAACAATTTATATTTCCAGGTATTAGACAGAATGCGCAAAGAGTTGTTGAGCGTCCCGGGCATATCGCGGGTGCTGTACGACCTCACTCCGAAGCCTCCGGCCACCACCGAGTGGGAATGATCGCCTATATGCCTTCCTTTTATATATATTTTTTTACTCAAGCACCCACGGCAGGGGTCCCGCGGTTCATTCATAATTTACAATGTCAATTCTGACGCGATAAACTCGCTCACACAGTAACATGTTAAACAGAATTCTGTCAGTACCCAACGGTATTGCCAGCCAGCAAAATGTTTGCGATTGTTCAATGTATACTTGAAGAGTTTGATTATTTTCTGTTACTATTACAAGTCTAGTATTTATTATAAATACGGTGTTTTAGATGGTGAATATCGACGTTTTTGTATTTATCAAGTTTGAATAACCCAGTGTATTTATGGTAAGGGAAAGCGCGCGACTTAAAATAATTTTATGCGATGAAGATGTGTTTTTTGTTGTTATTATCAATAATTTGTTGAAGGGACCACTGCCAATAATGAATTTGTAAATAAATTGGTGAACGGAAACGCGCGTACATTTAGTTCCACTGTTTTGTAACGTGTAGCATAAACTATTAAAGGCTGTGTAAAATATAAAGCCAACAGATATTTGCACTCCAATTATAAATCTTGTATGAAATCAGACGCATTGTTTTATGGAATGGTTCAGTGTTATTTACTGGAGGTTTCATAATAAAAATTATATTATTGCTTTATTTTCACCTTGCTTTTTATTTTGTACCCAAGCATTCACACATTTATTTTTTAGATACATGGTTAGCTACAAAATATATTCGTATTCTTTATCAAAATTGGTCCTATGGTAACAACGTCTAGAATAAAATACTGTAACAATAATACAATTTTATTGGCAACTAGCTGTTTCGTGCGACTTCGTCCCCGTCGGATCTATTCTATTATTATGTTATAGTGAGTCAATCTTAGAAGATAGACATATACTGTCGCGGACATTTTTTTAGATCATTTAAAGAGGAATAATTCTTTCATACATATTATTTTTGTGTCTTGAACCGTTTTCGCAGCGCACGCAAAGGAAGCTCTCAAAGGTGAATAATTTTCCCCGTTTTTTCCATTATATCTTTGCTCCTATTAGTCGCAGCGTTATGTTATGTAGGCTAAAGCCTTCCTCGATAAATGGTCAATTCAATAAAAAAAGAAATTTTCAATTCGAACCAGTAGATCCTGAGATTAGCGCGTTCAAACAAACAAACTCTTCAGCTCTATATATTAGTATAGATATGCATGCTAGTAATTGAAGGGTTTACTTGAGTAGGTTAATTAAACTAGGATTCATGACATAATTGTCTCCACATCTGACTGCACAGACTAACAGCTGGCTTTCAGAATTCTATGGAAATTTATATGTATCAATGAATAAAATAGTATCAATCTAAAAATGGTGAATGATGGAAAAGGTTTCAGTTGCCAATGCAAATGAAGGAAATAAAGATATGTCACAGTTGAGTAATATTTTTACTAGAAATCAATTTTAATAAGTGTGCATATAGCCATCCAGATGCAATTGTAAAATAATCAACAGTTGATAATATTACATTTGTAGAAACCACATTTAAAATTAACAATAATAATTAGGACACAACACAAACATATACCTAAAATTTAAAAGCTAATCCTTGCATTTTAAATAACTTTATCATAAGTATATATTAATTGCCTTAACTGTTAACTTTCAGGAACAAGCAAATTAATATTTTTTCCAGCTGTCACTTGCCCTCCAATGTAACTCTCCTCTTCACCTCTAATGGAAAGGCTCTCTGTTAATGTAACATTTTTTTCTCTTAACATCGGAGCCTTCTCCCATCTTGACCCATTACAATTACTGCAGGAATGTAAGGGCAGTAATTCTAAAGAAACAGTTCTATTTTTACAGTCTGCACACTTGAAAAATCGCTTAAATGTATCTAGGACTTTCAGAGGATGCCTCTCATCTTTGCAAAGTTGTGCTGCTGAAAATGCTGTATATTTGCATTTAACACACCTAACAGCTTTGCAAGCAATTTTAAAAGTATTAAGCATTTTTTCTTCCATAGCTTCTTTTTTTTCTAGTTTATTAAAATACTTCTCTTGTTCGTCATCCTCATGCTGTTTTATTAAATTTTCATGAGCTGATGTTGCTTCTAATATCTTTTTGAATCTTTCCGACATTATTTGTTTGCCATTTTCAGGCTTGGCTATTTTAAATATAGGTTTAATAATTTTTGCTTTCTTACAGTTGTTTTCATCTAACTCGGATTCAGTTAAAATTTTCTCTAAAGCCCTTTTCTTTCCAGCTTCAGTCCCTTTAATATTGTTAGGATCAAGTTTTTCAATACCTCCTTCTCGCTGAATAAGTTTTAAGGCATTCATTTTTGCTTTTTCTACAGACCTCTCTCTGTATGATATATTAAGGTCAACCATACCAGCTCCACTTTTCAAACTAAAACCTTTACCCAATGTTGGAGAATTCGCTACTTTTTCAGCTAAGCTAAAACTATTTATGTTGGGGCTTTTGTTTAAATTGCTAAGTCTTTGTGCATCACTAATTTTAAGGGATTTAGGACTATGTATTATACCACTTTTATTTGGTATATGGCCACTACCGCAGGGAGCCTTATTCATCATCAATTTATCACCTTCTGATTTGTAGTAGTCACTCAATGACATTAACCTGTTTTGATCTCTTTCTTTAACAGGCTTGCTGTTTCCAGAAGGCAATGCTGAATATGATTTTCCACCATAGATAAATGTATTTTTCCCAAAAACTTTATTTTGCAAGTTTGCTATGCCTTTACCCATGGTTGAAGATTGAAGCTCTTGTCTCCTGGAGAACTTTTGATATTCTTGTTTGATGTGATAAATGCAGTGTTCACCTTGGCTTAAATTTATGACCGCTGTACATGGCTCTCCATTTTTCTTTTTACTTTTACAGGTTCCTAAATCTTTCGATTGGCCTAGAATCATTACTCTATCAGAGTTTTCAACACTTAAACATGCTTGATCCTTACTATTTTCAGACCTGTCTAATACATTTGGATTTAATACTGCTACAACTGTTCCTTCAGTTGTTTTCCATAAATCATTGTATGCCTTGCGAAAAAGAAACATTGAAACAGTCTTTAAATCATCTTTGAGATCACTCAGTGTCCATATAATAAACTGATTTCCTTTCTGAGATTTTTTTGATGCACTTTTCTTTATAATCACTCCACCAATAACCCAGTCTTTTTTTAAATCTTCATTTTCAACATATCTCCTTACCCTCAACATATTGACTGCTTCTCTACCACTCATACGATCGAGAAGTGCTGTGCTTGAAATGAGAGGTTTGGCTATTCGAATTCCAAAAACGGGATCAGTAAAAATATCGTTTTGCGTTTTCTGCTTAATATCTGGGACTGCTAAAACGTGTTTACTAGACGAGGAGGTAGAACTTTCGGGCTTTTTAAGAAAGGAAGACTTTTTAGCTACTTGTATGTCAATATTTGTTTGACGCAATCTACTTTCGAACTCGATTCTCTTATCAACTTTCTCATGTTCCGTGTGATCTAGGGATTTCTTAACTAAGGTACCATAGTCGCTGTACTTCCGTTCTGTATAGTTTCGTCTTTCCTCATCATCTGAAGAATCCGTATCACCATTGTGTATTGCCGAGGGCGTTGTTTCATTATTTTCATTTAGTTTATTCGAATTATGATTAAATATATCAACCTCCTGAACAGTTGATCCCGTTACTATATTATCCTTTTCGACTTCTAAGTCGGCACACAAAAGTTCTTCTAGTTGTGCTAGATCATCATTAGATTCCATTGCTATAAAATACTGTATGAATAATTAGTAATATAAAAATAAACCTTGGTAAATAAATAATGTATTAAAAAGGCGCGAAACGTTTGGTGTTAGACATCAGTCAATAGTTTGCATACATGTCATTCTGTCATTTGTCAAACAGTCAATGACTCAATGTCAGCCATCAGACGTCAAACTCATAAAAGTAGTTTAATTAAATTAATAATTTATAAAGAATAAAACTCTCTTACTTGTTACTAACACACTTTTTATTGTAAGTTGAAAAGTTCAAGTTCAAGAAAAATAGTATATTGTGTTACAAAAACACTTTTTTATTTATGAAACTGACAGTCAAGATGTTTAATAAACGAATATATATCGTCAAAAATTTTTGGCTACTAAACCTATGTCTTTTTTAAGTTTTCTAATAAATATTTTCTATTGTCTATGGTATGAAGCATACTTTATTTGAGGGTAATTCCCGATTAATATGTCATCAAATTGCATTTTGCATTAACACTTGTCAGTTAGTATGAACTGTGATAGTATTTATCATAAGTAAATAAATCAAAGATAATAGTTGTTTTAAGTGTATTATCTTTAGAATTATCTTTTTAATCGTTTCATTTTCTTGAACAGAAATTTCTTTAATATTGAAATAAAAAGTTCAAAATCAGGTAAGTAAATACCTTATGGTTTCTTTGTACTCATTCATTGTATGTATAATCTAAATGAAAATTGTATTATTTGTGTGAAAGAGTTACAAATAATGATGACGATATTAAGGACTATTAACTACTTTAATTAATGTAAAATATTTGTATAATATGTGTATGTATAATATGTATTTATGTTTATGTATGTATAGTATTTGAGTAGTATAAATTACTTAATAGCTATATTATATTATTATGTGTAAGTATTTTGTAATGCCACCTAACTCTTTAGTGTGTATTTTTTGTCCCGACTTGGTTGCCTGGAAGAGATTACTCTTAAGTGATAAGGCTGCCAGTTACCACAATGTTTTATTTTTTATAATGTTTAGATTGTTATTTGAAACATAGTGTGAAAATAAATAAATAAGGATTTTATTTTTTTAACAGAGCAAAATGAAGATGAAACTAGTAAGAAAGTATTTATTGGAACAAAAGGCTGGAGTCTCTGAGAAACTATTTGATAGAGTAGTGATTATTGATGGGCTTTTTCTGAAAGGTACTTACAAATTAAGTGGCTGTCACTTTATTTTGGGCGGCGAATATGATAGATATGCCAATTATTTAAGAAACTTTATAGACAAATTTCGTTATGTTGGTATATCCTGTTATGTTGTTTTCAATGGTGCTATGCCGGCTAATAAAGAAATTCGGAAGGAAATTCATCAAAATATAATCAACAGGACACATGCCATACAACCAGGTAGGCCTGACAATGAATACTGTGAACCAATATTTGTAAAGGATGTGCAAAGGGAAATATTTGAAGAATTAAATGTAAATTACTTCGTTTGTGAATATGAGCACAGAGAGGCCCTAATTACTCTAGCAAGAAAATATAATTATCCAATATTCACTAACAATTTTGAATATTGCCTATATGGGGTATCGTGTATACTTCCAAGTTCTGTAGTATTTGACAAAGATAATGGTTTCAGATGCACTATTTACAAACGCATTAAGCCATTGCAATTACGTAGTGATTTAATGTCTGTATTACTAGCTATATCAGATGAAGATGCCATATATTATAGACATTTGCCTTCTGTTCTAAAATGTCATATAAATAATGTATTTAAAGCGGCACTGTACTGGATAAGACGCGAAAATCATTCCAGCGCTGTACAGTACCTAACTAAATATTTCACAGCTGAAGAAAAAGCAGCGCTTTTATCAGAAATATCTAGCACTCGACAAATCTTGAACAGCAATCAACATATTATTTTGAGAAGTTATAGTAATTGTGCAAACATTGTGGAAGGACCAATAGATGTAAAGGAAAACGGTTGGTTTAGAGATGGCGTAGCATCTGGTCAAATTGCGATACCGTACATAAATTTAAAAAATGAAAACACTTTCTCTGGTAGTTGGTTGATAACTGATATTGACAAAAATGATGCCATGCTAGTCGCATTAGATATAGTTTTTTATGTGATGGGCATAATGTCAAATTCAAAAGAAGTATCGCTTTCATTTATCGGGAGGCAATTTGATAAGAGCCATATCTCGTATCTAGACTTTCAACTTAAGTCGAATCGCGTTTTGAAGTTATTTCATAGGGAAAAGAAGAAGATCGTTAACGATTCAGAAGATGTTTTTAAAGTTGTAATCGATGAGCTTTTATGCGGTTTTGATTTTCAACTGTTGAAGGATCTTTCTAAGGAATGTCACCTGCTGATTATAGCCCTAGTATATTACTGTGCAAAAACCAAGCAGGATTTTAAGTCTGGTGTATATAGCATTCTGTTGTCGTACCTGATGCTAGGGCTAATATCGAATGAAGTTGGTTTGTTGAAAAAAAGCAATTTTCTCGTAACCCACAATAATAATAAAGACGAGGAATCTGGTAGTGACAATGGTAAGAAGTACATTATTGTCGCACGTGCTTTCATAGATTTCTTTTACTTAGACGAATCAAGTTTAAAAAATTCATTCTTTCGCGATATTCTGCACAGACTCGCAGAATTTGAGCACTGCTTACAGCATGTTAATTATCTCAATAAACTTTGTGGCGAAAAAACCGAACGTACCACGTTTTACAAAACAATAAACTCGACATTCATCTATAATGTTTTTATAACTTTAAAGGATAAAGAAAGTCCGTTGAACTATTTGAGACAGCGCATGAATTGTAATTCAGTTTTTCAAGAATATTATTCTTTGGTTGAAGTATTTGATAAATGCTTTAAGTCTGTCGTAGTGGATGACGACTGAACTTTAACTATTTCTATCTTTTTGAATACTCTCTTTAAAACGTGAAGTATAATTGAAGTGCATGGATAATTTTTTATCTAGGTAAATTGTAGAGTTTAAATTATCCTGGAAACGCTTATGAGAATACAATTCCTTAAAATAAAAGTACGAATTTTGCATCCATTATCGCTGTTTTATCAGATACGCGGGTAAAACTACAACGTAGTAAAACAAAAACATAGAAGTATGCATCTTTTATCTACGTCTTTGAGGTGCGAGAGAAAGAGAAAGAATTGTCTATGATTTATGAATCAGCTAAACGAACTTGTAGATGTGTTACCATTTAAAAATATATTTTATTAATTTAAGTAATTTTTGCACTACAAACATAATTTTCTCTGCTATTTTTAATTATAGGGTTTTTAATTTTTATTAATTTTTTATTTGAAAATGTTTTAACAACCTTTATATTAAAAAACTGTACCAAATAAATTACTTTCTTTTCTCGTGTTTTGTAATGTGTCGTTTTGAGGACGACAACAATTATTATAATATGTCACAGGGTGTATGCGTGTTTTATTTTATGTTCTAAATGCTTCTATAAGTCATTACTTATAAGATTTAAGCCATTACACTAAAAAAAAGTATTTTAAAATGACTGCTATTTTTAAACGCCCTAAACGGAAGTGACATTTAAGCTTTCTGTGTAAGGATGGACAAAACAAATAAAAAATTAATTTGTTATCTAGTTGCCATAACACAAGTTGTGCTAAGCGTGGAACTAGATGGCGCTGTGTTAAAGTCGTCCTATGTAATTATTATTATGTTTTTAAAAGTGTGCTTATATTTATAAGGAGGAAATCTTTTTAGGCCATTTCCTCAGTGAAATAGAAGGAATACGTCGATTCTGTACCGTAAACTTTACTGGGTCCGTCTTACAGCATTGGGTATTAGTTTTGAAAATCGTTTTGGTTACTAGTATAAGTATTGTAATATGTTTTGAAGATTTTGGTTTTAAAGTATCATATTTAAAATAAATAAATAATTACTATAAACTATGTTAAAGTCCACCAATTCTTTCTAAATCTGTCTGCGATTATTAACAAGCAGTGATGGTCCCTTTTTTGCTTGGTATTATATAAATAGCAATTCAAACCTTTGCTTTATAAATAAGCGATACTTCTATCACTTTAATCAGTTACGGATTTTAACGTAATTATTTTCAGTCGTGCTACATTTTCTCCGTAAACAGTTCCGTTTTTTCACCTCTCGAGAAAATGCGAGTTAATTTGATGTAAAGCGATTATGGGTAATTCGCCGATCGGACGCCGCGGGCCGGCGCAGGCGCAGTGCTCCCGCAAGCGTCACGCGCTCCGAACCCCTCAGACCTCACTTGACAAGCAAAAATGTAACAATTCATTGATAACTTTTATCAAGAAAGTTTTTCTAATGAAATCTTTTCACGCGATATACGACAAGTAAAGTTATTTACGCTGATTTATAACAAATTACGACGTCACGCTGCTGAGTCGTCGGATGTTCTGAAATACCGCGAAAAGGCAGTTTAAAACGAGCCGGAAAGGTTAAAAGATGTGTTTCTTAAACGTGCTTCGTTTGCATGTGTCGCAGAGTCAGAGGCAGAAACGTCTGTATAAGCAGTACATGGACCAATTGGCTGGGGCTTACGTCGAAAAATGTACAGATCTGTCGATGCATTATATAGTCCCTATAAGTGCAATTACGAAGGGAATACTAACGACTGGCGGTACCCTGCGCCTCGAGAGGATTACTGGTGTGATGCGGAAGGATCTAGATCATGTTTCACGGAATCGGACAGTGGCCGGTATTCGTCGCCTTGTTGTTCGGAAGTGATATTCAACGGTGGACAACATTTCAGTGGCAAGGGGCATTCGTGTCAACGATACGCGCTCTGCTATCCTGGAAATTTTGGGTAAGTACAACTTTTATAATGGGTTTTCAATAGGTCAACTTTATTTTATACTAGCCGCGACAACGCGACTTCGTTTACACTGTCCTAAACCTACCCGAAACTTTAAACCTTACGCCGACTTTTTTTGCTTAAAAACCATCCTCGTAAATACAGGATTATTCTAAAAAAATAATTATGTAAATCGGTTGAGCTGTTATCGAGATATGAGCCTAACAACACATTTTGGGATTCATTTTTATATTATTTATAGATAAACAAAGTTAATTTTCTTAGAAACTCCTTTAATGGGTAAACTTTTGTTTTATATAGAGCTATGCTATCTATTTGATTTGTGTATAATTATATATGCGTAGCTTAATTGCCAGTTGCGATACTAGGGAATCGTTTAAGCCGATCGGTCATAAAGGTGGTCGTGTGAAGGTACAAATCAAATCGAATCGGATTCTAGAGTGTAACCGTTATTTTGTTTGCGATTTTACTTACGATTTTACAACATTTTGTAAAAAAAGATTCCCAACACGAGGTACGAATTTATCCTGTAATATTTTTCCAGATTTTCCCGGGCTTACAACTTGCTCACTTGATGTCTCAGAATATTTATTTACAACGATACATTAGGGATAGTAGACACTGCTACTAATAATGTTCATGATACAATGGTAATGCCTTAAAAAATACTACGCAATATGTTATTCTTGGGGGTCACGAAAGAGTCAGTGAAAGAGCCTATGACCCCTACCCGCTGCGGTAAGAACACAGTGGGGTTTGTGTTGGAAAAAGTCCGTCGTAAACCATGGTACTTTACTTGAAGTCCATTGATTTTCACAAAAAAATAAATAAAAATTAAGTTACTATGTTATTTATTTATATGGTAACATTACAACACAGGTTTGCTTAGCAAAAATGTAAAATGTATTTTACTGTCAAACATCAATAACATTCTACAGAATTTTTTTTCTAGCAACATTTAAACTATAGTGTCAATAATGGCTTCGAATAAAGTAGGAAATTACCTATTAATGTATCGGTATTATAGTTTCATTGTAATACTAACCAGCACAGGGGATATCAACCCATAAGAAATGTGTTCGAGTTCGACGGAGCACGAACGATGCGTGCGCGCATGTCATTAATATTCTTCACGATCGCGACGCTAGGTGTGTTTGTGATGGCTCGTTATAACACACTTAATAGATATCTCTGTTCTTCCTTCCCCTGTAAGTTCCCCTCTTAAGAAGTATCAGAACCACAGGTTAAAAAAGGAAATCCTTATCTTCATGAAATAATTTTTATTTTTTTATTTTAAAACAACGTCGCTTCGCTTTCTTCTGTTAAATCTTTAAAACCACGATACCGATTTTAATCTGATTTCGATGATATAGAGTGATTCAAGAGAAAAGTTTAAACTTTATGTGTATATTTAATACATGCATTTATTCGAGTAAAACCGCGGGGCGCGCATTGAAAAGAATAAAAGAACAAATTATAAGGTCTACAATCGACAGTGCAATTATAAAGCCATTAGGAAACAACCAAGCATGAGTTTTATAGATGAAAGTGCTATTTCTAGAAAGTTTAACAAATATTTAAAGTAACAATGACGGTTGAACATAATTTGATGCATAAACTTAGTTTAATAGTAGCTCTATCTGGTCCAATTTTTTAAGAATCTGTCCAATACTTTTGGAGCCTTTTCGATTCAAACAAATATAATAGATAAAATTTAAATAATAAAAACGGTGAAACTAGAGAAGCGATTTGTTTTTAAATATTTTTTTAAATAGGAATTAGATATAAAATCTATCTTTTTACCCAAAGGGTACAAAACGAGATCCTATTAGTAAGACTGTCGCGTGTTTTTTTATAGGTAAACACTGAGCCAGTTTCATAATAATTATTTATAGGTAAGCTTTTCACAGACTACATATTTTTTATTACAATACAAGTAAGTAAGTACTCAAAAGTAATTTTCTATCTTAAATTAGCCCAAATCGATCCAATCGATTTAACATTATACAATCTGTGAAGTGTCAATCGATTTCCTGATCCAAACGTGACCGAGAAACAATAGTACTTTATAGTTAAAGTTTTAACTTTAAAAGTGTTAATATTATATCAATTTAAAAATTGTTAAACCTGCAGGTAGTACGTAACACGTTATGTAAAAGTGTGTCGCGTAATTTTAAATTGGACAAAATACAATGATATTATATCTTAAATTTAAAGTTAATCGCAAAATTGAGCGCTTAGCTTGATGAATGAACCGATTTACATAATTATTTTTCTAGTATAAACTTGAAAGTACAAGGATGCTATTTAAGCATAAAAAAAGGTAGCTAGGTACCTTAGGTTTTATTATTATAAGGATTCGGATAGGATTAGTACAGAGTAAATCGAAAAGATCGCGTTGGATAGGATAGTATTAAATTGATATGTTATAAGCGCAAAATTTTGAGAACCAAAAGAGTCCTAATTTAAAAGAACCCTTAGGTGATTCGTGGCCGGTCTTTTGTTTATTTGCACTCACACGCAACTGATAAAACTATCTCCTTTTTCTTGTTGGTTTTATTATTTAACCCTTTTATATCCTATTGGCTTGAAGTGTTAAATGAAAGAAAACCACGTATGCTGCCGCTACTGTGCGGAACATTTTTTTCGGTTCATTTGTACGTGTATAACATTAAATATAATATTAAATAATATAATATTAAATACAATATCATCGAAAATATATAATATTTTATTGCGTAGCTTTTTATTGTAATTAAACTTTTCTAACTTGTTTATATAGTAGTAAGTAGGCGTTGGCCTGAAGTCTACTATCGCCCTGCTCTGCGAATTAAAATCTTTGAAAGGTTATTTTTAACAATTATCAACGGCATTCCGATGAAGAATGAAGTATCAATTATTAAAGAGAGACTGTGAAAATTGAACCAAGGTTTAATTATACAACATTTTTTCTTATTCTATTTATGGTAAATATTTTGAATAACGTCAGCAAATTTAGCAAAATAATAAATCTTTATATAAGAATGAATTATAAATGGGAAGACGTTTGTAACGTTGTAAATTATTTACTTAAGGTAATCTTGCAATCTCTGAACCGATTTTGATATAAGTACCTAGAGGGTCACTTTTTATGAGTGTTATAAGACTTACAATGCAATTGGTTTGTATTTATTTTAATTCGCATATATCGCCTTAAAACTATTAAAAACCTTTTATACAGGCAGGAATATATTATTCTCAGTATAATTCCTTTTAATCAAATTATTTTTGAATTAATTCAACTAATGATATATTATGATAATACTAATGACATATTTTCCGGAGGTTTAGTTTTCCTATACCGATTTTCTTTTAGATTTTTTTAAATTTATGGTGGACATAAAAATAGGTGTTAAGGTTGCCAGTTACAATAACATTTGTTTCCAAAAATTAATTTACACAATTATTAATTTGTGTCACGTGATAAACTTTAAATATAATAATTTTAATAACATTTTTTTAGTATTTTTTAAAAATGATTGAAGTAAAATTAACACTGCAGTTTTTTAGATTCCATTGAACTAAGATCATAATTTTATGAATCGATGGACCGTACAAGCTATTTACTTTCAATGGTCCAAGTTGGAAAGTTGATAGTAATGCCGAAGGGCTATTATTCTAAAAGAGATTGAAAGTAACGAGAAATGAAATTTTGCTTACATTCGTTTGGAATAGACTTTGTAGAATTATTTTTAGCCGAATGGCACTATGAATGTCTGTTCATAAGATTTAATGGATTTATAATAACGGCCTAAGTGACAATCTGTAGTTAGTAATTATTTGAAAATGTTAAATGTTATATACCTAAAAATATATACTTATTATGAAAGTAAAATATAAAACGGTTATTAAAAACTTCTAGTAGGTAAATACCTAATTATCAGATTATATTGGTATCAGAAAAGGCGCTTCTTTTAATTAAAGTGCTTTTGTGGTTTGTAACCTTTGTATTGTTAGTCCGATAGTAGATTTATTGTTCTTTAAATGTAATAGTCAAGTAAATTTCCAATATACTTCAGTAAGGACTTAAGCCGAAAGTTCTGATTTTATTTATAGTTATTTGTATCTCATTTATTAAGAAGCTGTGCCTACTGCCTTTTAGTTTTAGCCATGTGAATTAAAAATATAAATTACTTCGTAGGTAATGTTATTTGATGCACTAGTACATAATATTCTCAGAACACACATTTCATGATACAGCGCCATCTATACACAGAATATAAAGTTATATTCTATGAGCGAAATGAAATATTGTTTAGTGCTGCTATTCGACAATAGATGGCATGCTTAACAATTTGTGATTAATCACTCATGTTTATTTAATAACAGTTTTCTTTAATAATAATAAAGTTGATAAAATTATTTTGCGCAACGTCTTTTAATTTGTTTTTTATTTTAGATTTTTAGATTTACCAACCATACCATGCGATTTTAATTTCTATTCCCGTAGTAATATCGAAATAAAATAAATCAGACAATATATTAAGTAGTGTTTGCTTAAAAGAACAGCAACCTATATATTGTTATATACTTTCCTTTTTATATTGTAATAAAGATATATCAGGATTTATCTAATAAAATAACTACTAGACATTAAAGAGTGCGTTTAAATCATACTTTCACATGTATTTAATACATATTCGTCTTATGCACTACCTGTCCGCCTCTAGACACATAACAAGACCACTTA
>JADANM010005346.1:1702514-1715561 GCA_026213755.1 Eurema hecabe | reverse complement strand
ATTTATTCTTCCATCAAAAACTAAGGCAAGTACGAGCATATTTCGGTTAAATAGATGAAGCTAACAAAAAGAGTATTATAATTTTATGTTAACTGCACTTTTTCCACGCAACGATGACTATGTGGCATAGTATTGCATGTTAATTTCCTTGACCAATGTCGCAGAAATAGGTCAGATTTATTAAGTTCGGCTGCAATGTCCTGTTGGATTTATTTATTACTGAATTAATAATAATAATACCTAAGAATACTTATAAGCCGACTTCAAAAAAAGGAGGTTATTCAATTCGACCGTATATAATTTTTATGTTTGTACCGTATAAAATTATGAAATGACAATTAAATCGTTCCTATATACTAAATGAAAATACTTATTACTTTGTGCGAAGCAATTTTTTTTTTGCTTTTTAGTTTGAATTCGGTTTTTATAGACAGGGTCATCTACACCCAGGCTAAGGAAAGCTTGTGTTATAGCGACTAGGTAACGGATAAATCACATATACATATTTTTCTTTTGTTAATACTTATATATATTACATAGCAACAAGCAATGTAAATTACAAATAGGTACATATTTTTCCGTTCACACGTTGTTCCAAACACGATCGAGCCTTCCCGCAAAAGGTAGTTAAAAACTACGCTAAGCGTTCTTCAATTATTATTATAGAAAGATAGCGACCAACCCCGACTTTGTATGTATATATTATTTTGCACCCATATATTATACAAATAAACCTCCCTCTTGAATAACTCTTTCTATAAATAAAACTGCATTAAAATCGGTTGCGTAATTTTAAAGATTTAAGTATACATATACACAGATAGAAGAATGCGGCTTTGTTTTATATAAAGATAATAAAAATACCTAAATGTAAAAAATTGTTCAGATATAAAAAAAATCACAAATAGGTTTTTTTACGATAAGTTATCTGTCAAATGGTTACAATATAATTTATCTGTGGTTTAGATATCTGTGTTACTGTCATAACTTAAGACAATTTACATATGAGATTAGCATATTTTCTAATATTGAAATGGATTTTGTGTGTATACTATGACTAACCATTTAGATATTTATATTTACTTTAACACAACTGCTTCATTACGTCGATGCTTCGTAAAAATATATGCTTGTTATTTTATGGAGATTATAGGTCACTTACAAGACCAATTAAGAAATCCATACTAATATTAATGCGAAAGGATCTCTGTCTTTCTGTCTCTTTTTCACGCCACACTACTGAAGCGATTGTAATGGCATTTGGTTTACAGATAGTCTAGAACCTAAAAGAGGCTATGGACTACTTATAACTAACCTAACCTAACCTAACCTAACCTAAAAGAGGCTATGGACTACTTATAACTAGAAAAATAAGAATAGTACCTATAGTAAAGTAATAAAAAAGGTTTTAAGAAGAAGGTAATGGAAGTCAAACTGAGGTAGGTATATGAAAGTCCACATGGACGGAGTCGCGGGCAACAGCTAGTTGAGTATAAAAGCAAAAATTGTATAATAAAATAAACAGTACATCGGAGTGAATGCGTGCTGATACGTCATAGGATAATTGGAGCGTGCCCGCAGTTTTTTAGCTCATCTAAGTGCTTAGCCAATTATAGCTGCGAAGTTTCATTTTGAATGCTATTTTATAAGTTTAAACTGAATTTTCGTCTAAGAGATACCTCTATTTTACGACGACTACAACTATTCTCAAAGTAATCTTTAAATAGTTCAGGAAACTCATTTAACACAGCGCCATCTAGGCCCATGCTAAGCAGAGCTTGTGTTATGGAAACTAGATAACAGAAAAATAAGATAATTACATACATTTGTTTCGTAAACATACCAACAATACGCAGATCCTATAAAAATTTAAATGTGAATAGCAAATATATTTTTCCGGTGGGGATCGAACCCACGACCCTTCGTTTCGACGCGCAGAATTGTGCTACCACTACGATATGAAATCATATATTTGTATTACAATGCTCAAATCCTAATTAGTTGTGATTTCTGTTGCCTTAGTATAAAACACATACATGTCTAAGAAATAATTTAAAACGTATAGATTAGATATACTTAATTTTACCTAAGAGAACTAGGGCGTATGTCGGAAGACCTTTTAAAGGTATGAGATATGTTAAAAAAAGGCTATTTAACTAAAGCGGGTCTTACCTAACACTCATATACGCAAATCAAATTTAAGAGCGCCTCAAGTTTTGACAGATCTGTATGACGAGCTGTCAAATAGGACCGGTTTGAGTTGTACTTAAATTTAAAAAGCGTTTTAGTATTCGGGCATTAGAAGCTTTCAAGTGTAATTAATCTAAATATCTAAATATATATAATTCAACGGTGACTGACTGACATAGTGATCTATCAACGCACAGCCAAAACCACTGGACGGATCGGGCTGAAATTTGCCATGCAGGTAGATGTTATGACGTAGGCATCCGCTAAGAAAGGATTTGATTAATTCTACCCTCAAGGGGATAAAATAGGGTATGAAAGTTTGTATGAAAATCCACGCGAGCGGAGTCGCGGGCAACAGCTATTAAATAAAATACTATGGAGAGGAGGTAAATCCGAGGAGTGCAGTTAGTATTATATCCCTCGTTTCTATTTAACCGACTAATTTTAGTAACGGAATATCGTGGTCACCTACTAGAAGACTATTTAAACTAGTTATAACATAACTGTTATATTTAATACTTTAATATTAACTATAAAAACACATTAATTACAATTCGTATCGTTATTAAAATAACAGTGTTCGTGTATTTGTAATTTCTTTTACATACTTTTATAAAAAAAAAATATTAAAAAATTTAAAAGTTAATGTCAACAAATTTTTACGGTAAAAAAACTAGATACCAGAGTTATTAGTCTGAAATTGTTAATTTAAGTCAAAACATTTTGATGCTCCACACTACATAGCAAAAAAGATAATGTAATAATATTAATTATTGAATATCCCAACTGCGTAATATAAATGAAACTTTAACTTCTATAGCCTAATTAGCCCACCTTTGAAAACTCTTAGAAACTCTTTAAACTCGATAGATTTAAGTAACATAGGTACATACGTACATACATATATAAATATTACATAGACTGCTAAATCATTATACCCTTTTTAAATAACCCAAGAACCAAAGGTTTAAATCCAATAGGTTTAAAACCAAGTTTACAAACACCGAAGAACAATACAACCGTCGAGTCGTAACTCGTATTCGATCGATTTCCTTCGTATTTGTAGGTCAGTACCGAGAAAATTGTCACTTACAGAGAGTTTGTATTGTTATCGCATTGTCATCGACAATCAGTGGTTATGATTTAATTGGAAATTCAGGTCATATTCGTCACACTTGGAAGTCATTTTCGATTTCCCCGTGATCGATGTTGTTTGTATAAACTATAAAGGTTCGCTTAAATCTAATGTCTACATTAATCTACATTAATATTATAAAAGCGAAAGATATGGAGTGTGTATGTTACTTCTTCACGTTTAAATGGCTGGAGCGATTTTAATTAAATTTGGTATGGACCTAGGTGACACCCTGGATTAACACATAGGCTACGTTTTTCTTCGGGAAAATATGTACACAATTTTCAAACCGCGGGAAACCGCGCGGTGCACAGCTAGTATTGAATATATAGCAAATGGTTTGCTGAAAATATAGACGTTCAACGTTTTCATATTAAATATTGCTTCCTTTTTTTCGAGTCCAGATAGTCGTTATACAGCTATAAGTACTATAAAGCTATCGTTTTTACTAAGTTCTATAACTTGAAATAAAAATATTAATTAGGTATAAAAATATATCATAAAGCATATTATGAAACCTTAAGAAAATACGGTCTAATTTAGAGCCTCTTCCTTTTAAGAAATAAATTGAAATGTTAATAAAAAAGCAATGATTATATGGAGGATATATAATGATTGTTAATTTTGAATTTTATGGCTTCAATAAGGAAAATTGGTTTAATAATCTTTTAACATGAGTCGTCTAAAGTACTTTCCATTCTTTCCAACCCTTACCGTCTGAATCGCGCTTGTGATATTAATTCGAGACTTAGAATATAACTTGTCGACATCGAACCATTAGGAGTTTAATGGTTACTTGTTTACCTAATTGAAAGTAGATCCCATAGCGAACTAATAAAAAATATAATATAAATAGTAAAAAGTCAGATATTTAGAGAACAGAGTCACCATCTATCGTAGAATCAGAAAGTCAGCGAGACGCTTTACTTATTAAGCAATTGAATAAGAGAAATTTAGTTTACGCAAAATGCCGCTTGGTGGCGCCGCGCATTGTATTAATCTGATGTAAATAAGGTGTGTTGATTAGCTAATTTCACAAGTAAATATTATTTTTTATAATTTATACTAGTATATAATCTTTTTATGATTTCGTTAATATATAAATAGGTTTGTCTGTTTATTTAGCAAAAAAACGTTTGGTAAAATATTTTTATGACTTGAATTTATCGCTTAAAAACGAACAATTACAACATTTAAAAATATAATTGTTTCGTAAACATATTTCGGGATGAGATAAATCGGAAAGTAATTTCTTTTTTCGACAATTTTATTTGATTTTGTGGCGTAGAAATTGAGTACTCACTCATCAGCAAAAAAAATGTTGTTAAATATTGTTATTATATGTTATTTAAGTGTTATATGAATTGGGAATCTGTCAAAATTATTCAATACTGCACCATCACGCTTCGCTGAACCACAGACTATAATTATGCAGAGGCATACAGCCAGATATGATCAACCTTTTACTTCCTAGCTTTTACTAAAAAAGCGTAGTATTCTTGTGTTAATTGAAACCTAATAGACAGCTCCATTACATTATATTAGTATGTATAGTACGCGTCATTTATGTTTAGCTCTGGACGAGAATAGCTGGGCATCGGTAGAATCGCGCTCGTAACGTATTGGTGCGAGAAAGACAACACGACTGGGACAACCAATCAACGCTCGCGCACATGACGATCACGCGCCCCGCGCGCCGCGCCGCTACCTCGATACCTTATTTTTGACTTCTGCGGAGGTTTCGTTCAGCGCTAAAGATTCGTGATGCGTACTATACTCTGCATATGCCTCGGAAGAGTCTGCGTATTTGTGACCACTGATAAACCTAGTAGGAGAAAACTTGCTGCGAATTTGTTCAGATTTAAGCTAGTTTACATAATTAACTTCACATAAAATCTTCGAAATAAAGAATTATCGTATTTTTGAAGATTTTCATATGATAGCCTCATATGAAAATCTTGTGCCAAAGATTTTAATAACAGTTACCTGGAGACAGTAGTACATTCTTGATGGAACTGCATTTTTATGGATTAGAATAAAGCGAAACACTTCACTCGCTCCACAATTTTTACTATTTAATTATTACTTAAATTGAATTACAAATATACAAGTAGTTTCGATACTATTATATATATTTTTCTCTCTGTCTACGTAACATTTCGTTTCAAATACAACTTTAAAATAATTTTAATCATTAATAAGATGTACCTATGAAAAAATAGTTGTTTAGTGTTATTCTATTAAGTTCCTTTTTGTGTGAAACAGAACGAAACGTCAATAAATCTTCGACAACTTTCATATTTATAATGTCAGTTTGTCATCTATAGTTTATCATTACTTAAGACGCTATTGTTGATTTCTAAAACCCACTTCTATAGCTGCCATCACGTTCTAGATACTAGGTTTTCTTACTCTAAGAGCTTAGTAAAAAGTATAATTCACCCACTACACTGTTTTACAAGCGACAACAGCGCAATGCGAATATATTATTTAGAATCGAAGAACAAAGCACTGAAGCGCACGTCATTGCTTTCTACGCGTTACATACAACGATGTTATTGTTTCACGATCGATATTGACGCGAATTTAAATCCGGTTCGAAATTCAATTTTTATTTTTTTTGCAAAACTTTATTGGCCAGCGTAAAAAGGTTTTAATGTAGTGTCTGTGTATTTATTTATCTGTTTTCGCGTAAAGGTCGTGACACTACGGTGATGTGGTATATAATAGTGACATTGTTTTTAATATGGCTGGCGGAGAACTTCCGGCGGAAAGAGTCACGTTTGTTTGATCACCAGTGTGTCAGCATGTTTGTATTCATTTTTGTTTAAATCATATGTAATTATGAGTGCAAGGTTTGTATATTGAAATAGTTCTACGTTTTGTTTTGTAATGGGTATATCTTATAAGAAGTGTTGGAAATATGGTTTAGCAAAAAGAACATTTATTAAAAAAAAATATCTTATATCCTATTTGTTGTACTAAGCTAACATTGAAATTCTATTTTATTGTTCGATCTTTTTAATCGTCATTATTTCTTCATACCTTGACGAAAAAATTCTCAATATTTTTTTATATAAAAGCAGAAGCCTTTTTTTTCCATAGCATATACTGTCATCTGTCGATAATATCGGTAAGTCAGCTAGTCTGACTTTTCCCCTCCAATTTAAACTAAGAAGGGGGATAATAAATATTCGAAGCTTTATTTATTTTATTGTTATCTACGCTTAGGAAATTACCTACCTATACAATCAAACGTTCTTTTTGTTTTACTTATTTAAACGTTAAATACTTATGTAATTAAAATAAGATTACAATTTATATGAATGTACAATGAAAAATGTTTATCGTACTCTTATCACCGCTAAAACTAGATGGCGCTGTAATAAATATCTCAGTTTTTCTATTGAAAACAAATTTATAACATATTTATATGTATACAGAAGCATTTTTGTGCAAGTTTTACTTCAATTTGAATGTTTTATAATTGACTGAATTATTGACTGAATATCACCAGAATTCAAAGAATAAAAAAAAAACACTACTATTATTATAGTACATAACTAACGGCCAAATACTCATACGCAAATTAAATTTAAGGAATCCTTAAGACTCGTAATTTTGAGAGAATTGTATGGCGAACTGTCAGATCGGACCGATTTAATTGTACTTAATTTTAAGTTGTGTTTCAGTATTCCGGCATAAGTCACTTGCTCTGTTCCTATATCTCTATCTATGTTTAAATCTTTAAAACTACGCCACCGATTCTCATGCGGATTTTGTTAATAGGTATATAGAATGATTTAAGAGGAAGGTCTACATGTATTATATTATGCGAGCGAAGCCGGGCGGCTCGCTAGTATAAAATATTTTATATGGTGTTGCCATCTTAGGCAACAGTATAACGTATAACGAAGTATTGCGCGGTATTTTATTATAATTGCATCACTCACAATTTCACTGAAATTTTGTCATGACATTAAATGCAGCTAATTCATATTTTTTTGTCCGTCTATCCGCGTGCGTCGCGTTTTCAGTCGCCAACAAAACCGTGACTCGGCATGCTCGAGTGAATACGGGATATTAACATATTACTCATTTTTAATTATCTGTTCTCTTTTTCTTGACAGCTATAGAGATTTGAAGGAGAGATAAGAAGAGAATAGAGACACTTTTTTAGAATACAAACTTAGATAGAAATTGTTCTTCATTTCATTAAAATATCATAAGTCCTACGTTAAGTTTATTATTGAGTTAAATAGGTTTTCTGTTTTTATTTAAATTATTAAAAAACGGTATAAATATAAATATTCAGTCTAAATTTCCTTTTTTATGTTACATTATGGCAACAGCTCGTAAATAAACAAAAATATCGTCTGATTATATTCATGTAGACCAAAAAAGGGGAGAAAAAAATAAAAATCAAAATCAGAACTGTGAATTGATACACTCAAATATTTATTCTCAATTTTATGTAGTTCTTAATATACATACTTAAATAAGTGACCCATAAGTGTAAGCCTTTTTTTTATACCGCGGACCCGCGAACGACCCGTGGATACCGCGTCCTCCTCGGGGGCGGTTATGTCGGACTCGCCAGAAGGGCCCTACCGACTAAAACCCACCGGTGTTCCGTCGCGCACCCTTTCGGGGGCGGACTTGCTGAAGACGCACGTAGGATAAGTGTAAGCCTTACTTAACTTACACAATGAAGTACCTAAAAAAATTCTAGTTTTTTTTATATGTAAATATGTGTGCATGTCGTGGACGCCTATGAGTGTGGCTACGTTCTATTACTTTGTATAAATATACGTATTTTTATGGTAATTGTTGAACGAACGTACGCCATGTTGGCGTTCCTAAAATAAAATAAAATAAATAAATAAAGTATAGTCGAATTTGTCAGCTATTTTGACTGAGTAAACCAATTTTGATGATTTCATTTAGAATTTTAAAATTGTAAATTCAAAAGCAATATTTTTAACCGACTTCAAAAAAGGAGGAGATTCTCAATTTGTCTGTATGTCTATGTGATATGTTTTTTTAACACGATATAAATAAGAATTCGAAAAAGAGGCGCGAAAGTAGCGCATTCAAATGATGTGTCATTTCACATTTGACAGCTACAGAGTATCTATCAGAGCGAGGCTGACAGAGTGTCTATTTGCATATTTAAAAATAAAAGGTTTTAAGTTTTAGCATTCGCGGAGAACGTTAGAACGTTGCAATTATATTTTGGTGAAATCTTACCCAATAATCAAATGAAATTCAAATGAACTCGAGTTTTGGAGCGTAAAGTTCGTAATAAACCGTTGTGAATTTTAATTGTGACGCTTTTTGTTTTAAAAACGAATTAATTTTTACTTGATTCGATAAAAAAGTTCTTCGTTTATGGGCAGTTAAAAAATCTAATAGGAAATGTACTACTATTGTATTTAAACATGTACACTGGTTTTAATGCAGATTTCGTAAGCCTACGTACGGACGGTAAACTTTAAAAGTTAATAAACATATTTAATTGTATAAAGTGATTGAAATCGCCATGCGTCCTGCTAAAATTTAAAAAAAAAAACTTCCTTCGTGTCGCGCTGTTCCCGTAGCAAAATCGGGATAAAAAGTATGCAGGATTCAGATATCCACCCAAATCGATTCAGTTGACAGTTGACAGTTGAAACTTTTGCATTTACTTTTGCATAATATCAAAGTAGGTAAGGATTTATTAAGTTAGACGCGTTTTAACTTGCATTATAAATAAAATAAATAAATATCTTCTAAACATTTAAAGAAAACTGCTTTTCAGTGTCGCTATAATGCATTTTAAATATACAAGATAGGCATTAGAATAAAACATGAGCAGTTTTCTTTTTTAAGATTTTCATCGGTTCCTTAAGCGATCTTCATCAAAGCATGCAAATTACTACTTCATACAACGTTATTATGGAGAACGTATTTTTATTCTAGTTTTCCAAAATATTAAGACAGTACACAGAGACTTATTTTTTTTATTTGGAAATATTCAGATCCTTAACGCTGTATGGAATTTGATTATAACACAGTAGGTATATATTTTGCAATGGAAAATATTTTTTATATTATATTAGCGGACCCGTGCCTACTTCGTTGGGTATGACGTTAACAATCCTTTTTTTATATAGCCTATGACACTCAGCAATAATGTGGCTTTCTATTGGTGAAAGAATTTTTAAAATCGGTTCAGTAGATCCCGAGATTACCCATTACAATTTAACAAACACACAAACTTGACTTCTTTATATATTAGTATAGATAAAGTCTATCTGTCTCCTATCCAAACATCTTTATTGTTTGCTTGCCAAAATAAGTAGATGAATATTCATTCATTTCAAGCCATTCGGCTTACATTGATTTTAACGTAATCATTATTATTTACAATACTTTTATATTTCCGAAATGATAAATATTTCTGCTCTTATCTTTCGCTTTAGTGTCTTATAAATCTTATTGTAAACTTAACATGTTTTAGATTTTTTAATCTAACATTATACCGACACTTCACACTCAAGGATATAATTTTGTTGTGAGTAGTAAGTAGTAACTGAGTCGTATATTTTTTTCGTCTTCTATAAAATACTAATAAGGTTATTTTTTAGCTTCAGACTTCATATTGAACACCATAGAATAAAATAAGATTGAAAATGTTTAAAAAAAAATTAGACATAGGAATTCTCTCAGCGTTAGAGTTCTCACACATCTTTCTATTCAAATAAGAAGAGAACATTCTACATCGTCATAATAACTTTAATTGATAAACGAAAAAACAATTGAAAGCTATTAAAAATATGCGCAATTTATATCTTTATAAACAAGTAACTTTTCGAAAGTAAAACTGTTTTGCCTATTATATAATTTAAGTAAATTTGCATAATAGTTTCTAACGAGGCTCACTTATTTGTTTTAAGTTATGTGGAAATTGGATTTTAATATAGCTATTATATGTGGCAACATATGGGATATTACGTCGCGTCGTTGTAATATCTTGTTACTAGCAAATAATATCTGGGCTTAATGACAAACATTTTTTTTATTATGGTATGACGGATCTACTTCGAGTCTGACAGCCAGTGATTATGTAAAAAGTTTAATACATCTTTTAATATAAATATTTAGATGAGTTAAATATGATATTGCTTTGAGTTTAGGATATAACAAAACCAGTGGCTAGGCTATTTGTAGATATTAAATACATTTCAAGTTTGTAAGAATTTTTCTTTTAGCACGTGACAATCGCATTATACCAGTATACAAAATCGAAACAAGTAAATCATCACATATTATGTAGGAATGGGAGAAAGGCAGAGGCCGGTGGCCGCGCAGTCGCTCATCACGCGTAATTCGACATGGTCAACTGTACATAATTACGGCCAGTACTGCACCTGGCGACCGACAAAACGCGCGGGCGCCATTAGCCATACAGCTTGGCGCGCTTTTTGACAGTTGTTTTTCTTTTTTTTTCTTTCTGTCATCGGCGAAGGTGCCATCAAACGAGTTTGTACGAAAGTGAATTTATTGTACAGTGAGAGTGAATGTGAAACTATGTTGCGTAAGCGTATCATAATTCGGATGTTGACGGGTTCTAGTGCTTGTATAATTAAGTGCGATTATTTTGGATACAGATTTTTTGACGGCCTCTAAAGTTGCCATAGTTAAACAGTTTTTAATCTGTGTCCAAATATGTAAAGGAAACGTATACTCATTGTTTACAAAAGTAATCTATGGGAGAATTGATAACCTGTCTATGGCTATACAAGAGTAGAAATTGTGCGCAAAAAGTTGAGAATCGTGATATTGCATGCGTACATAAATAATAACCGCCTTTCATTTTGTATGAGGATAGATTGTTTTGGAGTTGTCTCATTGAAGCGTTTGTTGACATTTATCCACATATTCAATTATAATTGAACATTCTTTCTAGTACGATAGCTCAAAGGAAAAGTTACAAAAAATACTACAAAACATACAAAATACAATTATTAAACAGACGTGAGGCCTTTGATGAAATAAGTATATAATTAATATAATTAATTAATTCATGCAAAATTAATATGTATAACCTATATACATAATATTCCAAGCATTAATTAAGTCTACATCTTGGAAAAGGATTTATAAAAGGTTTGACAGTTTATGTGCAAAAAATCAAATTAATAAAAAAAAATATTCCGCGCTGCTAAATCTAACCATTACAAAATTCGATAAAACAATATGATTGAATCTTATTAAATAAAAAAAAATACAAAAGACCTATAATTATGGAGCAAGTGACTCTTCGGTAACGATTGAGTAATTAATATTTGCATGTGACGAGTAGAAAGTAAATAATTATTATTCATCAATTCTAGATGTTAACAAACCCTAGAGAGAGTCAATTTGCGTAATAACACCATGTTCATTTGTTTTTTTAATGTTTCAATTATTTTTTAGCTGTGTTCTAATTTTAAATTTGAACGCACCCAAAAAGTTTTGTGTCTCACCGATTTTTTTTCTGTGATTTATTAGCGGCTAGTGATTTGAGCGGTTAAAATTATAAATAATTTAATCCCATATTAACTGTCATCTCTTATTTCAAATCTGTTGCCTTGTTTGTTTTTGCTCAACCTCTAGAGTCTAGAGTATAGACTGTCTGTACTGTTTAAATTTTATCAAAACCGGTTCAGTGGTTTAAGCGTAATAGATAGTTAGTTTTCCATTTCATTATGTAGAATACATCTAAACCTCCACATATTTGTAGTTTAAGTTTCAATAATAATAGAAAAAAATTATAGATTATATATAAAATATATTAATTATAATTATATAAAAAACAATGATTATAGATTATAAAGCGCGTTATTAGAGGATTTTTATTAGAGAAAGGAATGTATCGTCGCGTGAAATACTGGCCACTTCCGTCAAAGTGTGTAGCAATTATGTAGTTACATTTACACTTTCATTGCGTAATAACAGCGAATTAATTAATCCTACACATAAAGAGAACATACATTTTTAAACATTATGATGCGTTCGGTGACGTAAGATGGCGCGAATGCTTTTTCTTTGACAGTTGTTATTGACAGCCAGTGTCGAGTTTAATAAATACACAGATTATTTTATTTATTTAAAGGGTCGCCAATATGATGTACATTAAAAATAGGTCAAGGTATTATTGATAATATTTACAAATTAAATAATGCCGCCACGATTACAGGCGTCCACTACATACACAGGATTTAAATGTGTTATAAAACTATATCGATAAATATGATTAGATTAAAAAAAAAATAATTGTGTAATAAATTAATTGCAAAATTATTAATTAAGACACTAAAAAAATTGTCAGTAGTAAGATTGCATTATAAATCTTTTCAAAGCACAATCAATATACTTATTGTTACATATTATGATAATAATCATAATCAATGAATAAAATTTAATAACAATGTTTCCTTAATAAATTGTAATTCTTGCAAAACTATTTGAACAATACGTCTTTCGCTTTCATCTGAGATGTTTACGTAGTGCATTTATTTATTCAGTTAGCGATTTTAATGATGGACTTATCGTTTCTAGCACGCAACTCGTAAATAAAAATGTAACGATTAAATCACATAATAATTAGTAGCGTCAATTTAACCGACAATTAAACTCCAATGGGGTTTTGCATTCTAGAGTAATATTTTGACATTTGACAGTTTTGTTTTTTTTTT
>JADANM010005346.1:1666595-1701307 GCA_026213755.1 Eurema hecabe | reverse complement strand
TTTATTTAATGTTTCAATTATTTTTTAGCGGTGTTCTAATTTTAAATTTGAATGCACCCAAAAAGTTTTGTGTGTCACCGATTTTTTTTCTGTGATTTATTAGCGGCTAGTGCTTTGAGCGGTTAAAATAATAAATAATTAATTCCCATATTAACTGTCTCTTATTTCAAATCTGTTGCTTTGTTTGTTTTTGCTCAACCTCTAGAGTATAGACTATGTCTGTACTGTTAAAATTTTATCAAAATCGGTTCAGTGGTTAAAGCGTAACGTAATAGCGTAATAGGTAGAGTTAGTTTTCCATTTCATTATCTAGTATAAATCTAAACCTCCACGTATTTGTAGTTTAAGTTTCAATAATAAAAAAAACAAAGATTATAGATTATAAAGCGTGTTATTAGAGGATTTTTATTAGAGAAAGGAATGTATCGTCGCGTGAAATACTGGCCACTTCCGTCAAAGTGTGTAGCAATTATGTAGTTACATTTACACTTTCATTGCGTAATAACAGCGAATTAATTAATCCTACACATACAGAGAGCATACATTTTTAAACATTATGATGCGTTCGGTGACATAAGATGGCGCGAATGCTTTTTCTTTGACAGTTGTTATTGACAGTGTCGAGTTTAATAAATACATAGATTTTTTATTTATTTAAAGGTTCGCCAAACATGACCTTTTTTTTTTTTCGAGGACAAAATCTCCTTTCGGATACCCGTTCCCCCGGGGGGAGCGAACGCGGTTATGTTGGACTCACACGCTCAAAAACGTGCAGACACCGACTAAAACTCCTCGGTATTCCTCCATGCACCCCGCGACGGGCTAACAGGCACGCGCTTAGCCACTCTCCCACTAGCCCGCCAGTGCCGGCCGCATTGCTGCAGCCCCTCCCCAGGAGCGGGACAGCAGGAGTACACCGTCCCGCCCCTCTCCGCGTCTTGGTCCACCCGGAACACACAGGCGGACCACAACCTACGCAGGGGCCCATTGGTGAGGCGGTACGATCCCCCGCTCCCGTCGCCCCCCGAACCCCTACTCGGCTTAGGTAGGAAAAGGTGGTGAGGTGCTCAAATCCTCCCAGCCCTCTCCGCCCGCACCTGCCTCCCGTCGAGTCAAGACGGGCAGGCGGACCGCTCGATCCAGCTCCGCCCCCCAACTCAAGAGGAGGTTTCCATCAGGGCGGCCAGGACCCTAAGCAAACCGTCGGGAGCCAGAATGCCAGGGCCCGGCTCATCCCATTCCTCCACATTACCATCCCTTGCGGGAGGTGAGACTCCTTAATGCGACGCAACACGTATCGCACCCCGCGCGCCGCCAAACATGACCTACATTAACCTCGATACCTTATTTTTGACTTCTGCGCAGGTTTCGTTCAGCGTGAAAGATTCGTGACGCGTACTATACAATTGATAAGATTTACAAATTAAATAATGCCGCCACGATCACAGGCGTCCTCTACATACACAGAATTTAAATGTGTTATAAAACTATATCGATAAATATGATTAGAATTTAAAAAAAAATAATTGTGTAATTATTTATTTGCAAAATTATTAATTAAGACACTAAAAAATTTGTCAGTAGTTAGATTGCATTATAAATCTTTTCAAAGCACAATCAATATACTTATCGTTACAGATTATGATAATAATCATAATCAATGAATCAAAATTAATAACAATGTTTCCTTAATAAATTGGAATTCTTGCAAACATATTTGAACAATACGTCTTTCGCTTTCATCTGAGATGTTTACGTAGTGCATTTATTTATTCAGTTAGCGATTTTAATGATCGACTTATCGCATCTAGCACGCAACTCGTAAATAAAAATGTAACGATTAAATCACATAATAATTAGTAGCGTCAATTTAACCGACAATTAAACTCCAATGGGGTTTTGCATTCTAGAGTAATATTTTGACATTTGACAGTTTTGTTTTTTTTTTGAGCTGGCTCGTTCTTTCATCGTTTTTTGTAATTCAATAAAAACTATTTTGTTTCGTTTTTAATCTGTAGTAGGTAACATTAATTTTTAAATAAAAATTAAGTTTATTTTAATCGATGAAACGCTGGTTTATAGGCTGGTAATAAGTGAGCATTTAATTTATGAATAAACAAAATACTTCAGTAGAATTTTAACACTACGCTTTCTTTACGTAACACAACGTAACAATGAGTATACGGAAATATTAAATGCACTAATTATATTAACCCAGTTTTACGTTCTTGGCGATGCTATTGTGACAATTTCAAACAGTGCTAATACATTTAAAGACGTCTCTAGAAGAAAAACTCTATGAACATTGAACTTTGTTTAAATTCAAAGAAAAATCTTTTTTATTTTTTTTTCGTGCGATGGGAAAATGGCCAAAGAGCGCTCAAAAGAAAGCAGCTGCAGTGCACTAGCTAGGATATTTAAAGACTTCTGTAGTTGCTCAGAAAACGCGGCATGGTCCCCAGACATGACATCTGACAGGAAGGGACCCTTCCTCAAGAGCGAACTCACCAATATGTCCGCCATGCGTCGACGTATCATGACCATAGCTAAACGCAAGAACAGAAACGTCACAGAACAGCCAAAACCGGTAAACGTGAAAGAAAAATCGGAAACTCTGACATCGAATTTAATTAACACAACGGTAAGTTCTCAAAACAGTACGTTGAGACGAAACATAGATAATTTTCTGATATCCCGACGCATGACCGCGTTGGATGAGGATTTGTATGAAAAACCGATACAGATAAAGAATTCTTCGTGCGGCGAGAACTGGTCGCTGAGCAAGTCTTGGAAGAGCAACAACGCTGACTTCTTCAACCGTTCTCCGACCCTTGAATCGAATAGACTGCTAGAACGAAGCATGACATTAGAACGCATTGACGAAGTTCCACGCCGAAAGAAACGGGACCGAAGGATCAAGGAACAGCTACGTTACGATAGGAACATAAAGCGGCATATAAGGATCAGAGTGATGCTGTCATTGAGGATGCGGAGGTACTTAAGGAGGAAGTATAGGAACGCGATTGTGGTACAGAATGTGCCCGTAACTCCTAGAACATTCCCTCGAGGTACGTCTGTTACATCCAGTTTTGGGACTAGGTCGTACCGCAGCGTGATGACGGACAAGACTAATGAAGGAACCGTGTTATTTGACATACACGAAGCTAGGAACACAACCCTGGAGCTCTGCCACAATTACGAAGAAGACCTTGACACGCTGGACGTTGCTCTACGCGCCGGAAATTTTAGGTTTGAATTACTGGAGTAGATTGCTCTTAGTTTTGTAAGGCTGCATTATTTTATTTATTCGTTTATTTAAGAGAGCAGTTCTCCCCAAAGCTAACAGCTCACGAGTGTCTATGGGTGGTGACGACCACTTTCGAGCAGGTAGCCTGCCTGTTCGTCTAGCCTTTAAATAAATAACTAGCCGTTGCTCGCCACTTCTCCTCCGTCGATTTCTTTTTTTTTCGTTATTTTTTCGCTCCTATTAGTCGCAGCGTGATGTTATGTATTTAGCTTAAAGCCTTCCTCCTTCCTTCCATAAATGATCTTTTCAATTCGAACCAGGAGTTCCTGAGATGAGCGCGTTCAAACAAACAAAGAAACAAACAAACAAACTCTTCAGCTTTATAATATTAGTATAGATATGCCCGTGCCTATGTGCCCTATATCACTTTACATCAGGTGACGCGCCTGCTCGTTTGCCCCCTCTCATATAAAAAAAAACGCTACCATTATATACATACTGTTATAATTTCATTCGTTAGTTTAGTTTTAATACATTATCTATTCCAAGCAACCAGAAATAATATTCCCTCTAGCTTTGTTTTACTACCGTCTACCAACCAGAGAAGCTGTCTATTCACTCTTGTTATAAATATTTTCTCCAAAAGATATAGATTAAATGAAGTCGCTTAAAAAGTATCAATTAACCTTTCCGTTCTTCCTGTATTTAAGTAAAAATATAATTTATGATACTGGCAATGTTTAGGGTCACACATTGTTAGCATGGAATTGGTCGGAACATTGCATCCGGTACTGACGCAGACCGTGACGCGGTATTTTATATACCTTTTTTAATATCGAAAGTTTTGCGATGGGTATTAATGACCGTTGACCCGAAAACTAGTTTTTGCGTTCAATATTATAGTATACTTGCCGTTCCCCGCGGTTTTACCCGCGTTGTTCCCGTTCCCGGGGCAATACCGGGATGTAAGCTATCCTATCTCTCAAGTTGGATCGAACTGCACATGGTGTGCGAATTTTATTATAATCGGTTAAGTGGTTTAGGAGTTCATTGAGGACAAACATTGTGACACGATATTTATATATATTAAGACTAAGCAGTTTCTTTTTATGCTACTTTTTTTACTACGCTTGTTTCAAATACTTTTTTAAAGGACTTTAGTTACACTTGGGCTGGTTAATATTACCTTCATAATCTAATAATAAATAATCACACACAATTATTTATAATTCAAATAGTAATACTATAACTACTAGTTAAACAAAAGTTAATATTTCGAGATTTTTCGAACCTTAATTCAACGATTTATTAAATTATAATGTATCTTTTAAAACACTACAAGACCACTATTCTAGAACATACTATTATTATTTTTGATAAAATAAAGAAAAATAATACATGCAGTTTCAACTTCACACATTAAGTTATTTTGCAATGTTTAAGTACTTACGCAATAAAAGATTTATTCAAAGAACCTTATTAAGTTCATTAACCTTTAATATGGATCTTAAAATGAAATTAGTTATTAGAATTTGGGCAATTCATTTGTTGCTAACCTTCGAACTATTGCAAGACCCTCTTGTGGGCTAAATTAAATAAAAATAATCCGTTCAGTTTGGCAATATTATAATAGCTATGTAATTAGTTTGGAAATTTCTAGATCTTTCGAAAATAAATGAGCCTAGTCTGGTATTTGTTATATACTATAGGCCAATCTTGTTAGTTTTATGGCACAAGTTAAGAAAAATAAAATATTGTCGATAGAAATTTTATTAAAGAGAGATGAAACGTTGTTATTTGGAAGAATACTTGCAATATGTAGAAATTAACCATAAGGCAATGATATTATATTTATATAAATAGATATGTTTTAAGCGCAATATTTTGAAGACCCAAAAACATCCTAATTGGTACGTCTTTCCTTTAGGTGATTGGTTGCCGGTGCATTCACGCGCAACTGACAAAACTCTCTGTCTCTTTTTTCTTGTTGTTTTTACATTTATCTCTTTTCTATCGTTTTGACTTGTATGTATGTGTACTGCTGCTGTTTTGCGGAACACTATTTTTGTTGATTTGTATGGGTGTAACATATCTATTATATAAAATCATTGACTGTAGATGAATCTTGTCAGTATTACATTATATAAAATATTGTTAATAACAATGTTATCACAGTTAGATGAAATGTTGTTATTTGGAAGAATATTGCAATAATATGTAGAGATTAACCATAAGCCATAGTCCCGTACAATTGAAACCGGTAACAATTTATGGGTTAATCGGTTAACGGGCTGTATAATGTCCATCTCTGGTTAAACTATGATTTATATATGACGTATTAGATGCAATTTGTCTTGCAGTAACCGTAGTTTAGTTTTGATGTTAGCTTTGACAGTTTTGAATATTATAGAAGTGACTATTTGTTAGCCTACCAGTTGAATACAATAGTAATTCGAAATGAGAAGATTAAATTAATAAATGTATAAAATAATACAATTATTTATTTTCACTTGTAAACTGTAGCACAAAAATAATGTTTGAATTATTGTAATTTAAAAAATAATGTGTTTATTTCCTTTATAAGTGAATTTATTGTCCATCAAGTCAAAAGTAAGTAGTAAACCTATGTTAAAAAAAATATATTTGACGTTAAGTGCACAAATGGATTTGTTTCTAGTAAAGTTGAGATACAGATTGTATAGCGCCATCTAGTGTTGAGTAGGTAAATCATTAACAAGAGCAATGTATGAACTTCTTCACGTTGTCGGTAGATGGCGCTAATACTTAGTTTCAAACTTATACAACGTTGGCGTTACAAAATTATGGCTTCTTAAATAAAACACTAGCTCCGCCCCGCCCTTTTGGAAGCTTTAATGCAATACCGGGATAAAACGTATTTCATGAAATAATTCTAGTTCAGCTTTATCGGGATAAAGCTGAAACTATGCTATGCTTTTGTACACAGTATAAACGATTTCGAATGTATAGCATAAGGACGTGTCATTTACGTCTATATCTATGAAGATATTTTAAATTTTCAAACATTTCTCTCGTAGGAGCGGAAGGCTAGCTGTCGAAGGTTGGTGGTGCGGGCGCGCCATGAGCGGCGGGCGGGCCAACAACGGAGCCCTGGCGCTCCACTACGCCGCCGCGCGGGGCTGCCTCGACTGCGTGCGGCTGCTCGCCAACACCACGCCCGATGTCTCGTAAGTTTTCTTTCTTTTAGTTAATAATATTGATACGAGAATCATGATAACCTAGTTGTTTCGTATTTACCTTAAGTTTGTAGTTTTTTCTGTTTACGGTAAATAAATAATTAATATCGCATTGATATATATGATCTATATTTTCTTACAAAGTGTATAATTTAATATTTCGATTGTACTTAAATATATAATTAATCCAATATAATTCATCATATTAATAACACAATAATTGTATAAGAGGTAAAAGTACAAAGAAGCAGTATACATTCAAAATTATAGGTTTTATTAATACGTTATTTATTTATTTACAACTAGCTCACCCGTGCCCAATTTGTTGGGCATAATGTTAACAATTCTTTTTTATATTAGTCTATGACACTCAGCAATAATGTGGCTTTCTATTGGTGAAAGAATTTTTAAAATCGGTTCAGTAGATTCCGAGATTGCCCCTTACAATTTAACAAACACACAAATTTACTTCTTTTTCATTTTAGCATAGATTATTACATAATATTTTTTGGAATACAATAGTGATACTTTCTATTTAAAACGTGAAACTTATTCTAAACTGAAATAGTTAATTGTTTTTACGAATCTACAAAACTGACTTAACAACGTATGTTAACCCAATAAAGTCTTCAAACCTATATTAACTAAGAGATTACAAGTTGTGAAAACACCAATTAAGTAAAATCACCTTAAATTGATCAGTAATGCTAAGTTTTGATCTAAGATTAAGCACGTCGGTTAAGTATATGTAATTAAATCGTGTTGCAAGTTTTCGGTTCGCATATTTGTTGGTTTCATAAGAACGCATGTCATTTGGCGGTTTGAGCGAATTCAGAAATGAAATGTTAAAATTTTCGTAATAAGCATAATATGGATATGTCACCGGAAAATAACAAGAACCGCAAATTTATAATTTTCCTAGGAAATTTATAAATTTGCTGTTCTTGTTCTTTTCCGGTGACATATTATATATTAGTATTAAGTCCATACTGGAACAGAATTCCAATTAATATATTTATTTTAAAACGGCTGTTTCATTCTTCACAGTGCTATATACAACAAGCGTTTTTTTTTAATAAAAGGAAAAAGGTGTATGTTATAGTATAAACTGGTAGATGGTACAGCATTAAAAAATATTTTTTTCTCAATAGATGGCAACATTATTTGCAACTGTCATAGACTAATTCTTTTAACGGTAAAATAACGAAAAAACGGGATCGAATTTTCGCGTCACGCTAGTGTTACTACACATATAAAGATGAAAGATTTGTATTTCTGTATGGATCGAAAGAATTCAAAAAGTACTGGCCCGTTTTTAATAATTCTTTTTTTATTATTATTTATTGCCCCGGGAAAGGTAATTACATGGGAAAAGCCGGGGGCACGGCTAGTGCGTTATATCTATGTTAAAACACATAAACCAACACCCCATTACCTAAGATTATATGCATCATACATCATACAGTTACCCGTTATGTATCGTGACTGGACAGTTAGCAGAAAAACAACAATTTCTAGCAAATACTATATTTCTTATGCGATTAGCTGATTCTGGATCGCAATTTGTTATTGTAATGTTTTATGCTTGTCGATAAACTGGGTTTTGTATTAGGATTTCTATAGCAGTTGGTTTTAGGTTAGGAACATCTTTGTAACGGGCGTTACGGTAGGTATAGAATGAATAAATACAGGGACGGTAACCAATTATTTAGAATAGTCTTGTATATTATAAAGACAAAAACATCACAGCTTTTATTTACTCCAAATCGCGATTGATAAATTATGAATAGGTTTTAATGTGGTTTTGCAAATAGATTCAAAAAAGCTCAATATTTATAAAAAATGTTAACATAAAAATATCTTAGCCATCTTGAAAAGCACACTAAAAATATTTCAACAACTGTTAACACACGAAATTCAGGCTGTCTATAAAAAAAAAAATACATAACACAGCTTCACAAAATGGCGGGCAATGAAATCAAAATGGACAGCAAGATGGAGATCGCGATCCTGTGTACGCAGTGTGAAGATTCAGCCGATGAGCCCAATTAATTCGCGAAGCAACGCTTTCACCGCGCCATTATGTATATGACATCTTAATGGAACACGAAGTAGATCTGTAGCTCCATTGTTTATGGTTTTTGGTCTTTATTTAGTAGGGCAACATTTAGTTTTTGGCGGTTTTTTTGCATACAAAAAGTTTTTAATGTTCTTCTTTTAAGTTTAATCTGTTTTTTTTTGGCACGTGTAAAATGATTATTTTTGAACGTTAATATTTATTCCGTTCTTTCATTATTTTCCGACGAATTCTTGTTATTAAGATAAGTAATTTAAAGTATTTTAAGGAGTTACTAACCTAGGTATTTTCGAGTATAGGTATTTTCACTACTAATAATTTAAAATCATAAACAATTGTTAAACGAACCAAAATGTCTATTGAATTAGTTTTTATATTTATATGTGTGTTTGTATGTGTGTGTGTGAATTTTTAACTTTAATGAGAGCAAATAAACCCAAAAATACATAACATAAAATATACTGTGTAACACATTGCTTAAACTCAAGTCTTACAACTACAAAGTTTTGTAACTTTACGTAAATTTTCATAAGCACGTTACATTCTTGTAAACAAATCGATGTATTATTACAATTGTGGACTTATTTTGGGCAATTAAGATTACAGCGTTCACGGAACATTACCCAAGGAGAAAACAAAAACATTATTATGCAGGAATCGGACAGTGCTAAGTAGGTGATGTGATTAATTAAGGCTGTGGTGACGGTGATGGGTAAAGCGATTGATTTTTTAAAAACGCTCCGCTTGTAGTAGATCGCTCTTTGCAAAGACTGGTAAAACGTTCATATATTAAACGATTAAACGCGAGCTTTTAAAGCAGCAGTATAAATTCGTAGCTTATGTTACATGTCATAACAAACTGTGATATTAAAGATACCATATCTCATAGCACTAATAGTCAAAGGTCATATACAATTAATTACATAAATACATTCAATTCTAGCAAAATATATCGCTATTTTCAACTTGGTGCTTAATCGTAATAAAATCATAATTCACACGAATGCTTATAATTTTTTACATTTAAAAACTCGCCCGCTTCAGCTACCGCTACTCGCTCAGCCTTTCACCCGCCTACACACCGTAATGAACACGATTGAAACCCAGAAATGCACTAGTCAAGTGAGATGCTACTCTGCTTGCGCTCGCGTCGAGTGTATATGCCTGAGTGATCGGTCGAAGTGACTTATTTCGTTTAGTCTGTGAAGTTGGTGCTATTTTTATTTTTTACCTGTGACATTTTTGACATATCTAGTTTGATGTGTGTGTGTTTTTTTAATATTGTGTTCGGAAATAGTTTGTTTTTTGTTTATTTTTTTTAAATCAAACTGAAGACCAGTTTGCTAAAATTTACGAATATATATCATTGAGAGTATCTATGAAATAAATAAATATATAATTTGCCCTTAAAAAGTACTTCAATACTCGAATTTATTTCATGATGTTAAAATGTTTTATTAATAAGACGTTTTAAATATGTAAAACTTCGTTAATTAAAATGGTACGGTTTGACTTCAAAAACGAACAGAACCACATTTATTAAAAAAAATCCTTATTACAACGTGTAAATTTTGCTTATGAAGGTCTGATGAATAATAACCTATATAAATGAGTGAACTAAAACAATGTCAAGTTCAATAAACAATGGATGGCAACACAATATTCAATTGTTTGACAAGTGACATTGCATCTTTTGACATTATTTCGGATTTCCTGTATTATGAATCGTGCCGCGCTTGTACTCGCTTAGTTAGAGCACTGTAATTATTATTATTATTTAATAAATTCTTGTCGGCTCAGTGGATTTGGCGTAGAACTAACTATTATATTTTCACTCAAAGTTACTTAGTAAATCATAGCAGAATGGAAAATTTCAGTACATTAATATACATGATATATAACATCGTAGAATATACAATTAAATAAATATATGCTTGTACAACTGAATTTTAATATAAATGAATTCACTCCGACCATCAAAAAGAATGAAAGTACGAATAAATTTAACTAAGATTTACTTTCTAATTATTTCGCATGACGAAAAGATTCCAAGTGATTTTTTCAAACAATCCATTGCTGAACGATTAATAATTTTTGAACGTTTTGCGGAATGTCAGTTATTTGGCGCGAATATGCGTTCGGATTGTCGCACTTGAACGAGCAATCAGAATGGTTTTTATGAATTTTAATTAGTGGCATTTCTTATGATGAAAAACGTCAAATGAAACCAGGACATCGATGTTTTCATTATACATTATTTACATTTTAAAATGTTTGTGTAATCTATGCGGACGTAAATATCTGTCATTACAAATTAGATTAAGAAAATATAAAGATTAAGAGAAAACTTCGGATATTTTAACGAACCGCACGACATAAAATAAATTCGAGATTCGAAATTCGTTTTACGAATAATAACTTTATAAAGCGATTTTAATTGCTAAAACTGATCATTCTTTTGTTACCAATAGCAGAATAACTATTTAATTGTCAAGCATATGAAATGGCGTAATTATAAAAATATTTTTCAAAACATCAACGAATTGTTAAATATTCATTTCAAACCGAAATATATTTAATTAAATTAAAAATGTCAAAATAAATGACATGTGCATTTTTTTGCACAGATAAAAAAGTGGAAGAAACCACAGAGTATATGAAAAAAAATCGTAATAAAATACGTGGTCGCTGAACAATGAACGATACACGCGCGTGATGAAATGTATCGCATCATTTCTTTGCAGTAATTCAGTAGAATTATCGCTTAGCTGTCCGTTGAGAAAATTAAATTATTGCTTTTAAACGATCAAAATAACTGTAAGTTTCTGATGCGCTTAAATGAAGCGTTCTATTAAATTAAACTACGTACTTGTCTTTAAGTATGTATCTAAGGCTGAGTATACCACCAGTTGTATTTTTTTTTAATAATTACAATACTTTTGACTAATATTATGAAAAAGTGTGTTTGTATGTATATTTTTACGTCGTTGTGCATAGAGACACTACGCTTCTTCCACAAAAAAAGAACTATTTCCGGACACAAGAAAATTGGCGAATAAAAACATAATAAACGTTATCTAGGACACTATAGTTTCCAGTCTAAAGTCAATCTTATAGCTCTTTCAAGATTTATTTTATGACTTACGATAATTCTGAAATAGTGTTATGTTGTGTCGAAGTGTGTAAAGAGGATTCAAGATGGCGACATGTCCCCGTCGTGAGCGCCCTCTGCGGGCTTCTTCAGCGAGACTGAAATACTCTAAGACTATACCGGCTAGCACTGTCAGGTACGTTGTACGAAGTTAAAGTGAACTTCGAAGTCAAAGTCAAAATTTTTTTTGTTCATACAGTTATTTATATATATATATATATGTATACTGTTGAAAATATTGTGTATATTTTTTTTGATAAGTTATTATTTAATAAAAAAAATTGTTAACTTAGAACATAATAATTATTAACACAGACAGGGTCAAAGTGATGTAGAATAATAAATGTTATTCTAACTTTCAATAGACATTGGTAACGCTCAGTCAATTGTTCGACGGACCGAAGATCCCTTTGTTTCAGAGGTAGGTTCTTCCTTCCTTCCTCCTCTATGATGACCCAGCGATACTTCAAAGTTTAAACATTAAATTATTTATATTATTACTAAGATAAAATTTTACTTTTTAATTTATAGATTAAATTACGTGCTTTTCAATCGTTTATCGAAATTGGAAGTGTCTCGTTAATTCATTCGTATCTTTAATCAGAGGATGTAGTTCACCGAAACATCCTGTGGGGAAATCATAAATCATATAGTATCTTGTCGCTTTTATAACTTTTACCTTATAAACACTTTAGGTGATAGACACTTTTCTTTTAAATTTATAACGAGCAATCGAACAATGCGTTCTACAATAGACTATGTACCAAATTTCATTACAATCGGTTCAGTATTTTTTGCATGAATGCGAGACAGACAAACTGGGAGATATACTGTGGCATTTATATTACGAGTAGGGATAAAACTGAGGTGGTTGCCTGTTATTAAGCACCCGTTAACAGTAACACGCAAAGTGAATTGCCTCACGAATGCATTGGCGTTTAAAAGGAACAGGACAGGATTGGTGACAAAAGGGAATAGAGGATCAAGCAGGGTAGGAAGGAAAAAAGGAGATTCAGTCTAATGGATGGCTCCACTTAATAACCTGCCGCAAGATCGAACCAGACTGGTATGGCCAGGGTCAAATCCCCAAAAAGTAAAATTTTCATCTTATATCTTATGGTTTAATTGAAACCATATCTTGTGAAAATTCGGGTTCAGATATACCATATGAAGCTCATATATAATATAGCTTATTATCATTAAAAGAACTAGAAGGAAAAAAACAAAAAATCCTTTACAATAGAACCTAATGCACAGATAAAACTTGAATTTAATGATTTATCCTATTAAATAAAACATTTTTATTTATACACCCGATAAGTACAGTAATAAATTAAGAGGCTTAATATCAGAACCGGTGCAAGAAAGCTGTGTTTACTCGTAACTGCGTTATCTCCGTGCAATTATATTCACATTATGTTCCTACCAAGTTGACACGCGGCCGCGTTGCCTAGTAACCGTCATTTGTGTAATAGTCATTAAATTTTCTTAGCTAGTAATTAGAAAAACTGCGTTAGCTGCGCTTCGTAGCGTAAACCCTTAGGTTTCGGAATAGAAGTGTTTTTCCTATTTTTTTTGGGGGAGGGGGGAATTCTTTTACGGTTTTTTGCTAATCTAAATAAAATATATAATAAATATGTAAATATTTTCAGGACATTAATACACAGCGCCAACTAGTTCCAAGCTAAGCAAAAGCTTGTGTTATGGCAACTAGATAACGGAATAAATTACATAAACATACTTTTATTTTGTAAATACATACATATAATACATAGCAACACCTAGATCCCAGAAAAATACAAATGTAAATTACAAATATATTTTTCCGGTGTGGGGATCGAACCCACGACCCTTCGAAGAAAGCAGTTGTGCTACCACTGCGCCAAGCGGTCATCTAGAAGAACGGGTTGAAATACCTCGATGTTCCTCGACGCATTTCGTGACTTCGAACTTCGAAGTATTCTTCCGCGAATCTGTCATTCAACATCTGTGTACGATATTGCGTTTCGTTAACTGCGCTAAACTACTATGAATATTGACTAAAATTTAAAATTTAGTAACTTTGTTTTTATCAATTCCATTATGCATGAATTAGAAGAGTAGCATACATCTATCTATCTATCTATCTATCCATCTATCTATCTATCTATCTATCTATCTATCTATCTATCTATCTACATAGATTAATTGTTTCTTTCGGTCTTTTAGAAACCACTTTCGTACTTATAAGCGGTACTTTTTATTGTTACTTCTTAAGGAAGCTTTATTTAATGTTAAAGAATCAAAGTACTTGGCTGGTTTTTGCAACATTTATATATAACTGTTGTTTGAACTTAATAAAAAAGACACGATCGCTCTTGATACGATGATGATTCGTATGTATTCATATGTATGCATTTGCACGATCTAAATCGTTGATCGCAATGCTATAGGAAAAATGACAAATTGGATAAAAATATTTTTAACATTTAATCTGATTACTAGACTATTGAACTAGTAAAACACTTGCAAGTAAAGTACTTTATTAAACTTCGTATAATTTATATCTATCCATACTTATATTATAATTGGGAGTGTGTCTGTTTTTCACGGCAAAATTGCTTCGCCGATTTAGTTGAAATTTGGTATGTAGAAATATGATGCCCTGGATTAAAACATTGGATACTTTTTATCCCGGTATTGCCCCGGGAACGGGAACTACGCGGGTAACACAGTGAAGAGCGGCTAGTTTAAAATATATTCAATCGTGAAAGAAGATAATAATTAAAAAAAAACACCGTAATAGACTTTCAACTTTCATTTAAAAAGTTATACTAGAAAATGCTCGTATAGGAAAAGTTAGTATACATATTATAATATAAAAATTATAAGAAAGTTTTATAAATACTAACCGCTATGTTGTATAATAAAGAAGCTACGGTTAGCGAAGCGCGCGTTCCGATCTAGAAGACATGGTGCAGTACTTTTTATTAATTATACAGTTTTCTACTTTTAAATAATTTTACTCGTTCTTTTAATAGCTTATTTTTTAATTTTACTTTAATTTTTTAATAACGCTTATTTTAATTTTCATAAAGATAAAATTATATAATAAACTATGTTGTAAAGGTAACGATTTCTTGGCAGCAATTTTTAAAAGATATCTGCGCTAACAGACAAAAGGGGCCAAATATTTTTTGTACATAAATGCTATTTCCCTTTTTTTGATCTATATATTATATCTTTTATAATAATCATGCATAAAAATAAACTGTTTCATCCAAATTCAAAAGAGTTTTTTCGTGCTTGAAAATATTTACGATAGGTACATTGCAATACAAATTGCCTAGATATTTTACAATTTGTTTCTAAAAACTGTTACATTATATGAAATATCAGTAATTATATTAAGAAAATAGAATAGCATTAAATCAATTATAAAAGATACAATAAGAATAATATTAAATCTTCTTACTACAGGAAAGAATTATGGCCTTCATCGTAAGTTCAAGAGCGCTTTTTGTCGGCGATAGAACAATGAGAATTTTTTTATAGCGCCATCTGTTGCCGAGTAGAAATGGTGGGAAAGTATTGTATTAAATAATAGCCAGACATTGTTTGATAAATTTTCACCGAGCATTGAATTACTTGTAGATGTTTAACTAGTTATGTTTATTAATTATTATTATTCATTGTTATATTTACATGTTTTAAAAATTAGAACATTTTTTGTTTTTAAGTTTAATTATAATTAAAATTAATACACGCCCCAGTAAAAAAATTCCGACTTATTTGTTTTTGAAAGCGTCATTTATTTTGATGTCAATTTATTCATTAATTTAATTAAAGCTTTGTTTCCAGTAAAAATCAGACACTAAAAAAAGAATTATTTTTTTCCAAAAGCAATATTTTCTAGAAATATTGAAATTTTAAATGACGTCATAATAAAGTTAAAAAAATAACATTATTAGGTAGTTACTGTATGCGTATAATAAGAGGATGTTGGCAGTTCTAAGACAAATAACTTCATAAACGATTTCAGGTCTTGTAATAAACGTATAATTGTATTAAACATTAAGCAATTACAATTAAAGATATCCTTGAATTCTATTGAAAATGCAGTCGACCACGAAATTAGAGTAACACATTCAATATAACATGAGAACTTAATATAAAAAAATATTGATTGAATTAATATTTGTATTTTGAAAATTAATAAGGATAAAAATACTATGTCATTATGACTTATTGACTCTACATTTGAATTTGTTTTCTCTACAATAGAGCAATAGTTTTTCTTTTTTTGATGCTATTATTTCATTAATGAATTATCCCGCGTAAATTACGATCTCAGGGTAATGCCGGGATTAAATATCACATAGGTTAGTCCAGTTATTTTTGTCAAATGTAGCTTTTATCCTTAACCCAGCTAAACTACTTCTTTATCAAAAATTTATCAAAATAGTTCAAGTAAACACCACATATGGATAGCTAGTTTTCTTATTCGTAATAATAACTTATTCTAATAAAGAAATCCAACTCATGACGTTTACGTCTAAAAGCGTGCAACTAAATGAAATATTAAATAAGCGCTTGCTACAATTTGAAGTGTCCATTTCGACGGGGAAAGTGGTCGAAACGCTCGAAACAGCGTCGTCATGCTGTCGGAGAAACGACTGCGCTTAAAGCAAGTGATAAAACCTTCTAGAACATTCGAGATGCATTTTTAGTTTTATAGTTTATGACGTCATAGCGATTCTGTTTGGGGTACTTTTCTATATGGGCGTTCTGGAACGTTCTGGAAAGTCCGGAAATCATCTTGGTGTAACATAAAATAATAGAAATTCATAGATAAAATATTGCGCTAAATGTTAATGACAATGATTATATGATGATTATTTTCAATATTAATTTCGGAAGATATATAATTAAAATTGTTTTTGGAAGAAAAGATGCACGCCTCTAATTTATACTTATAACTAGCTGACCCAGCGAAGTTCAAAAAAGTGAAATGCTAATCTTTTCTTACATAAGAACATTCTCCTGATAATTACACTACACCAAAAAAAAATCGGAAAATGTGCGCGAAGAACATTGGTTTTAGTTGGTATGGCACCATTTTGGCAAATACGGGCTTGAAGCCTAGTTTAGGCACCAGACTCAATACAAATGTCACTGCGAATTGAAATTATTGTATTGAATATTAAATTTAGATTGTATCTATTGTATTGAATGAATAAATAAATTATTATTATTATAATTTTTTTGTGCGAGTTCTACATAACCACCTCACCCCCTGGGGGACGCGGTATCCGTTATAGAATTCGTCAATGTGGATAAAAGGAGTTTACTTTAAAAGGCTAATCAAACTGGGCTCTAAGTTGTTCAAAATTTATACTTAAAAATATAGTCTGGAAAGTAATTCAATTTAAAGTGTTACTTTATTCCAGTTATGGAGTGGAATTTCTTTCCAGCCTTAAAATTTTTTCATTAAAAAATATACTATTATTGAAGAATAAATTTTGAACAACGTAGAGGCCACGGTGAATAGGCTTCTTTCTTTACGTAACTAAGCGCTTTTTTAAGGTAGGAAATAAAAACATATTTTATAGAAGACAGAAAAACATGTCCAACTATATTGTAGGGGAACAATTTTCCCATCGCATTGTAAATAAAAGAAAATTGACAAGCTCGTGTCATTAACTCATGTGTGAAAATGTACTTTCGCTGTTCTGTGATCTGTCCAACGTAAGCTCAGTTGTGTCCTCGATGTCGGCGTATGCGCATGTCGATTGTGTCATTGACAACTGTGACGCTTTTTTACGTAAAAAAACGTAGTGCAGTGCGTGTTTTTGTGTCAAAAATTATTATATATTAATATTTAATAGTGTTGTAAAAATATTTAATCGGATATTTCATAGTCTATAGACTTTTGGATTTTGAGTCATTGAGTTTTTCTTTTTTGATAAGAAATGTACAGTTTGTGAAAATTTGGTGGTTAAAAATGACACAAAATAATACTAACCCGCCGTATAGCCGGGTCACGAGTAAGCTTTTTGGGAAGAAAAGCAAGAAAAATAAAAAGTATTATAAGACAAAAGCTGGCACGTATGGAGGGAAGGAACGGTAATGATATTTTTCTTTTTAATAATTAATTTTTGTAGAGTAGAGTTTGTTAGTCGTGTATGACAATATCTTCGTGTATTCAGCTTATTAGCTTAACTAAGTAAAATTGTTAATTAACTTTACTTACCGCGATATTAGTTTTAGTACATAATTGTATAAAAGCAATAATGGCTAAAGGGTGGAGACCTGGTGAACTGAAATACAGGCCCATAAAGCCTAGTTTAGGCCCAGTCTCCCACAATATACCTACTGTCAATTTTTATGAAGCGCTGAAATGTATATAATGTATGTGGTGAGAAAATAAATATTAACTATATTATTACTTGATTAAAATATGTATAATATCTATAATATTGATTTGTGCAGATTTTTTTACATTCGAGCACGTTAAATTTGAAAGGTTAAATTATTATATCGTCTTATGTAAATTATTAGCCAATGAAAAGATCTATTACTTATTAATGACTTAATATCTCTAGTCTGATCTCTACTTATTATAAATATGATGACATGACATTTTTGCTAAGAAGGCTTCGTTTAAAAATACTATTTTTGGAATCCGGTATAATAATAAAGTCAGAAGGTAAAAAATTCGGGATATTCCGGGATCTTCCGGCCTTCTGATCTAATTAAAACAGGATACTTTTATCCCGGTATTGCATCCTAATCGAAAACTACCTAAACTACTACTAAATGAATACTTGTAACATGTACGTGTATCAGTGTTAGATAACAACTCACAGGTGGCAGGATTCATTAATATTTATTTGACTTTCACTTATAAAAATTGATTTGAAACGATACTAATGTTGCAAAGCTTTTACATAACTATTCAATTAATTTAAATTTAGTCTGACTTGTTTCTGTTTAGTTAGCGATAAGTTTTTTATAATAATATTTGACACAGGTAAATGTTTAAGATTGTTTATGTAGGATCTTAGGATATTTTGAAAGGTGTTCTAAATTTTTTTTGAAAACATTGAGCTAAAAATTACATTTGTTTTATGGCCACTTCTATATAATGTCTGTTAAGCAGTATTCAGTTTATTGTCTACTAACTGGCTTGATGCTGACTCACTTTTGCTCACTCTGGACCTTATCTACCTGTTACCTTAGTCCTACCGGCTACTCTATACTTACTTTTATCTGCGTAAGGACCATCTTTGTATTTCAAGGAAAATAATAATAGAAATCGACTTATGAAAGAGGCCCAAGAATTTGTGGAATTCCTAACTGTAAAAATTCGTATTATACGAATAAGTTATATTACATCTATGAAGTACAACAGTTTATAGCCAATTTAGTAGCACATACTAAAGTTAAATTTGACAGCATAATATAAGTGTTGCTAAGAATCAGTACTTTCAACTATTCCATGGTGTGCAATTACTCAATAGTTAACTGTTATTGCTTAATCTCATGTCATCGTAACGGTTCGATTCGGCAATCGTTTAAAGAAGGGGTTCTTAAACGTTTAATAGCCGCAGATCACTTTCAGAATTTCACTATTTTATAATTGTTACAGGTTTAAAAAAAAGATTTGAAGTCAAAGTCAAAAGTATCTTTATTCAATTAGGCTACATAAAGTAACACTTTTGAATCGTCATGGTAACAAAACATTTACCACCGGTTCGGAAGGCAGTTTCTACAGAGAAGAACCGGCAAGAAATTCAGATAGTTGCTCATATTATTTTTGAAATAATAACATGTAATCTATCTATAATAATATAAATATAATAAAAATGTGACAAGTCGCTGTCTGTACATGGAAGATATATGAGAAAAAATATTATAGGAGACCTTTATTAACGCAGTAGAACGCAAAACAATGATTTTTGAAATTTTTGTCTGTTTGTCTGTTTGTTTGTGCACGCTAATCTCAGAAACGGCTTATCCTATCTAGATGGGGTCAATGATATATTGTGGTAAGCTTCACGTAACATTTAGTGTTTAATTCACGTCAATCGGTTGATAAATAAAAAAGTTATGGCAATTTAAGGATTCACGTTGAACTCGCTGAACGTTTGTTGGCGCGGGTTAGGCATTTTCAAAAATGCTGCCCAAAGTCACTTATCTACGCGGGCGATGTTGCTGGCACAGCTAGTTATATATAAAAGGTACCTATAGCCCTTTTTTAACGAATATCCTTTGAATTTCCGCTGATCTACCGAAGAGAAGAATACCGTAAGACGTAATACTGTGAAAATAACTGAAGTAGACCATTCTCGCTGTATCTACATCAGTAAGATGTCTGATTTTTCGTACCGCATATGCAGCTGAACTTAGCCTTGCTGCAATTTTGGTAATACGAGCAGCCCATTGGAGATTCTCATCTAAGGTTATACCTAGAAAAACAGTCGAATCTACAGGACTCAGTATCTCACCATTCAAAATAATGTTTCTATTAATTAATCTCTTTACATTTGGAAGAACATGAAACAACAAAAGTATATTAATCACGTTCTATGTTACAAATGTCCCCATTTAGAAAATATTCTATTACGTCGTAATAATAAGATGTATTAATGATATAATTAGTGACTTTAGTAAATACGGGGCTCACCAATTCAATCAGTGAAATATGTTAAAGGCGCCGATTTGTGTAAGTAGACAAAATTGTCTACTTTGAAATGGCTTTAGTGCACTTTGTGTGCTCATATTCCGGTTCTAGGTGTTATTATTATTTGGTTTTAGTAACATCTTTAGTATGTGACAATAACTGCAAATAGTATGAGCATCTGCGGTCCCCGGACAATCAGCGGGCCCTAATTCGCCGCACTTTAAAACGCCCTCGCTTTAAGGGTCGCATGCAACTGTAACCATTAAATTACATGTTTTATAAATTCTCTACGCATTTCTCGTAATTCTAATATTCAAAACATCGTCGATAACTAGCATACAGCACGTGATTTTATTTCTGACTATGGTAGATTTTGTAATTAGTAGTAGAATAGAGAGCTTTTATACAGTCTTTTAGAAGTATTTTTAATAATAGTTCATATTTAAAATACCGTTGAAAACAAAATGTACGAATATGTACAACGTGAATACTATATACATTTGTGCTTAATTAACCGACTTCATTAATCTAAGCGATTATCTTTTAGAATTATATAAATGTCAATTGAATGTATGTATTGATATGTGGATATATAGATCGTGGACCCAAAAATAACTAAATGGTTTAAATAATAATTTAGTATACACTTGAATTAAACCCAGGGAACATAATATTACCTACACTTTTAAGAATAGCCACGGGAACTACACAGATAAAACCGTAGGGCGTGACTAGTGTATCATTTAACTACAGCAGCGTTAAAAATGTTCATGTAATTTTTATAATACACAAAACAACTATGTCCACTAAAAGTACTAAATAACGGAAATTCCTTCAAACAAGCACATATATTCAAAACTAACAATAATGACTAATGTATGATATTAAATACATACATTATAAGCGCAAATTTATGAAGACGCAAAAAATCCTTATTAGGACGTCTTACCTTTAGATGATTGGTTCCCGGTACATTCACGCGCAACTGACAACTCTTTTTTTCTTGTTGGTGTTATCATTTATCTCATTTCTATCGTTATAGGTGCGGCCGCTGCTGTGCGGAAAACTTTTTTCGATTGATTTTTAGGGGTATAACATAATATCTTCGAACGGGAATTAGGGGGGAAATCCTTTTGTATGAAAAATCCAAACCGCTTAAGTTAGACTCTGAATTTTGGCATGCAGGTACCTTAGTAAACTTAAAGCTTAGTTGCAACAGGATATTGCAAATATCTTACGGGAACGAAAGTTAGAGAGGGTCAAAATTTATATGAAAATCCACGCGGACGGAGTCGCGGGCAACAGCTAGTCTATTATATAATATCATTAATAAAGACATATGTAGGCACGGATACATTTAAATCATACATCCGATTCAATGACATAAATCAGATGGTTAGCATAACAAGATTTTGGATGTATCAGATACATAATATCAGTAATGAGGGGACGTTACATCACAGATCTATCACGGCCCCGCTAGAGCTGGTCTCGCGTTGTAATTTCACTTTTATTTGGCTTGTTTTCACTTTGACTTTGGTTACGACATTTTGGTAATCCGGTTACTTGTAAACTAGTTTCGATGATAGGCATGATGGTGATTCTTTCGCGGTTAGATGATTTCATTTTGTTATGTTGTTTATGATTTTTTTGTAAAAAAGCTTTAAAGTGTTTGTTTGTTTGTTTAGTACGAACTGAATTTAAATATATTCATTTATATATTGTGATACTTGCATAAGATGGACCCTCGTGGCGTTAATTTCGATGCTTATAGGAATGATGTATTTAAAAAAATAGGTGCGATGTTTTTTGATAATTATAAACGTAATAGCAATGCGTCGTAGATATTAGTTATTATATTTAGGGATAAAAAGACAAATCTCAATACAAAAAAAAGTAAAATTTTTAAACGGAGTAAGAAGAGTATTAAACTTTTTCGAAGCTATAAATTCACTACTAAGTCCATCAACAGTGTCTTAAAAAGTAAAAGTGTTACTGATATTTCTGTCTATCTGCCATTAATTGTACAATTTAACGGGAACGATGAATCGATTGCTGTGATTATGGGTTAATTTAATTTCAAGAGCTCTATAATTTAAATCGTTAAAGCAGATGGAACATACAAACAAGCTTTAATATGTTGACTGCTAAAGCATTACCCTTCTTTTGCTCAACCGTAGTCGAGTAAAGAGTTATTTTCATATAAATAGAATTTCATAATTGTCCTATTGAAATGATAAGATTGATAATATGATATCGCCCCTTTATTTGCAAACATTTTACATTTGTAATTAAATAATATTATACTTAGTAACTTTAGTAGATTTACATATGGCTGAATATCTTACAAAAATGTTTATTTTTTTGATTCAGTACAACCTTCCTAATTTAAAAAGACTTAAATATTGTCTCATAAATTTTAACTAAAAATTTGAAGTTCATTCTAGTCTATCTTTGCAGCGCCAACACGGCTATGGACAATGACGTCACGCCGGTGTACCTGGCCGCCCAAGAGGGACACCTTGCTGTACTAAAGTACCTGGTCTTGGAAGCTGGAGGTCGTCTAGATGCCAGAGCACGAGATGGCATGCTGCCTATACATGCAGCAGCTCAAACCGGCTGCTTGGACTGCGTGAAATGGATGGTGAGTTTTGAGCAGAGATCGTTATGACGTCACAGAGTAGTGTCACGAATCTTTAGCGCTGAACGAAACCTGCGCAAAAGTCAAAAATAAAGTATCTAGGTGACGGTAAGGCGCGCGGGGCGCATGATCGTCGGGTGCGCGAGCGTTGATTGGTTCCCCAGTCGTGATGTCTTTCTCGCACCAATACGTTAATTACGAGCGCGATTCTTCCGATGCGCAGCTATTCTCGTCCAGCGCTAAACATCCGTGACGCGACCTATATCTAATTGGTACCATAGTATATACATATAATAGAAGAAAACTGTTGCTACTGTAGATGTCATATTTTGGAAAAATGCCAAAGGGAAATTCTCTAACCTAGATCGATATGTGGTTCTTCATATGAATAGTTACATAGCTTACTATTTATTCTATTTCTTAAATTGGTACAGAGTTCTAACAGTTTTAGTTACAAAATTATTTTGCTTTAAAATATGATATAAGACTAATTTCAACCATTTCCATCCCATCTTACTTTGTTGTAAGATATAAGGAAATTTAAATCAACCAGTGACAATACGTGATCACAAAACACGTAACTATAATTAAGCTAGAATAACGCACGATTCATATAAGTTCCTTTATTATATAAACACAAAGAAAGTCATTATAAGTAATTTATTTTTTCACTGTTGCATAAGGATTTGATAGTAAATAGTGGTACTTTCGTAGGAAATGGTTGAGCGTGGCAAATCTCGGAATAGATTATGTGATTGGAAACGATTTTGTGTGATCGAACGCTTATAGGTTATAATTTCCACGTTGTGATGTGTTACGTCAAACAAATGTCTTATTTCCCGCTTTAAATATATGATGATCATCTAAAACTTTTGTAAATGAAACATCAATCCAAAGGCGAATGAATACATTAAAATGGTACATTCAAAACATTGTAACAGTTATATATTATTTTAGTACATTGTAACACACTTAAAGCTCTACATTGCGAGTGATAGCTTGCAATTTAGCGAACCTCCTTTATTAAAAAAAGAAAACTCCATAAATAGGAATCTAACTAATTTGACTTAAGCTCCTATAGCCCCTAGCTGACGCAGGGGGCGTTCACAGTCTATCTAAATAATTTGATTATGAACATTATTTGTTTGCTTTTGGAAGTGATTTGTTATATATAATGTGGTCATCGACTATTGTAGTCTTATGTACGGTCTATTCGTAAAGATAAAAAGCTAACACCTTATAATTATAATTGAACTTGTAATCTTATTTAAGCATCGTTTATAGACTTAAATTCAATATTTTATATGAATGTCAAATATTGTTGCAGATCCTAAAAATGATGTAACATAAAAATAAGATATTTGCAATATCACTTTCCCTAATTATTCGACGGCTATTATATCGTAAACAGAATGTACTATAATTATTGGCAACTTTCAAACAGTTTAACGGAAGCTGTAGAAAATTCTCTTTTTATGAGGAAAGACGATTGAGATTACATCGTCATTGTATAGACAGACAATATGACAAATATGTATAGGCAATCAATGCTTGATATACTTACTTGGAAAATGTGAAAGTCGCACTTATATTTAACCGACTGTGCGTGTTAATGTTTGTACTGTTACTTATATGGTTTCTTGCATTGTTGTATTTTGATAGAAAAACGGAATATTTATAAAGCTTAGCTACTAATTATCTTTTACTCAAAAAGTTAATTTACATACTCAATATTATATGAGATTTTAACAGATAACGATTGTATCGATGGAATAAAATTCGTTTTATTGATTTTAAAAATTAAATAAAAAAAAACACATAGAAAACTAAGAGTATTTCTTTTTCACGACGCATTTATTTATAGGCTATTTTAATGTGTTAATCATCTTTCTAGTTATTCGAACCTTTTATTATCTTCGCACCTTAATATAACTATAAATAATTAAAACAGGGAGTAGATTTGCATGTTTTTCGGGTTTTTTTATAACCTAGTGCTTTGGTCAGCGTGAACTGATTTTAGTTTAAATTCGAATTAACATAACCGAATTACAGTGAAATTGAGAACCTTCTTTTATAGAGTGAGTTGCAAAGGTCATTAACCTTCAAGACCGTTAAGCATCCCATCGAATGTTCTAGATCGTCGAGCGCGGCGTGGACCCCAACGCAAGAGATGGAGATGGGGCTACTCCGCTACATTTTGCAGCATCACGTGGTCATTTGACGACAGTTCGCTGGTTGTTACGTCACGGAGCCAGGTTACACCTGGACAGACATGGCAAGAGTCCTATCAACGATGCCGCTGAGAATCACCATTTGGAGGTTAGTTTTTTGGCTGGAATTTTTTTTGTCAATTTTTAATACATATGTTTTTTATTGCATACTGTTTTTCATAAGATCGTCTATTTTATTAAGTAGAAATTAGGGTTTTATAGGGCATCGGTAAATTCTTTTAAGCAATCTGAATCGAAAAGTAACGAAATTTTGGTAACATTTTGATAAAGTATGGACGATTTGAAATAATTTTGATTTTTCTAGTAAATACTTCTTTAAAGATAAACCTTGAAATATCCTATTTATTTTTTGTTAAATAGTTTGCATGTAGAATATATTTAGATTGTAATTTAGAATCTTACTTGTTAACCTAACTTCGTTAAATGTTAACAATGTAGTTGGAAAAATCAACAAGCAAATGGCTCCCATACGATAATTCATCACAATAAGCTTATTGAAGACAGCTTGAATAATTACTGTTATCGTTTTCCATGCAAAAAGACAATGGGCAAGAAAGTGACGTGTAATTGAACAGTTTTGATACTTTCTCTATTTGCCCTTGACAAGGTTTTAATACTGCTTGATACATTACAAACTACTATAAAAACTACCAATGTAAATTGTTTTGAACGAGATTTAGTAAGTAGTTTTTTTATACCTCGTAAATAGTAAAACGCTTATTACCGCGTAATCTTTCATACAAATAACTTAATTAAAAAATCTTTAAAAAAAATAGAAAAGGCCTTAAAATTCATAAATCAATGGTACGGAACCCTTTTTGCGTGAGTCCAACACGCACTTGGCTGGTTTCTTTAAGAGTGTTTTAGGTTATTGGAACTGACGTCTAGTTGTAAACATGATTAAGAATCGCACATTTAAATACATTTAGTTTAAAGTTATTTAATCTGTGTAAATTTCTAGTGTGTAAGTGTATCTGTTTAAATATATAAATAAATAAATGGTGAGTTCTTATAGTTCTATCGTGAGTTTGTTGTGATTGTAAATTATAAAAAGGTTTTGGTAGCTTTGAGTTTTAAGATAATGTTCATCATATGCGAAAGAATTTTCATTAAATAGTTCGGACGCTTACTATACAATACCATCTGGTCCCAAAAGGAAATCTTGTGTTATGCCAAAAATATATATCTTATACCAATAACGTAATATATACCCTCTTCTCTAACATGCTCTAGAAAAATTGCATTTAATGTTTTTCCGTTAATAATTGAATACTCCTTATTATCCGCATTAATTAGTGAGTATCAGCACTGTGACACGTGCTATCACTATAACATTTATCCAAGTAAAGGTTGATGATCATAATTTTTGTTCAAAAACTTTTCCACATAACCCAGTTTTCTAATTCTAATTTAATATAAAGACATTAGGTAACATCTGCACGCGTGATCCAACGTCTTCCGCATTTTGTCGGCTAATAATATGTTTTGCTTCATTTGAATCCACGCGATACGATTGTACTGTGTATCCGTGTCTTGATTGTCAGTTTTCTGTCAATATTATATCAGACGGATTCCTCCACGTCAAATTAACAATAATAACAACAATGACTTCAGGACGATTATTTTAAGACAGCGCCATCTAATGCCACAATAAGGAGACCGGGTTTCGGGGGAACTAGATAACGGATGATTATATTTATGTGAGGACTCTGTTGCTTGCCCTAAAAAGGAAGCCTCCTGGCGGGAAGGCAAAAATAAGTAGCGGACGTAACACGGCAGGTTTTTTTTGTAATATGAAGAGGGAAGACGAGCTGGACGCACTCCTGATGGTAAGAGTAACGCCAGCCCATAGCCAATGCAGTGGTACCCGGAACTTTGCTATAAACTCCCGTTTATCGAATACGCAATAACATCTCTGATGAGGTGCAATGTCTTTACACTAGTTTTCTATTTGTATTATTGGAATAATTGATTTATTTCTGTTTCTTATTACAGTGTTTGAACGTGCTGGTGGCAGCTGGCGCGGCGGGTGACAACAAGCAACTTTCATCTTACAAAGCGGTGCATTCTTGTGCTTGCACGCCTGGGGAAGCACGAGTGAGTGACTTTTTATACTAGAACGCTCGGCAGTACTACGTATTTTTAATTTCCATAGCAATACTGGGGTCAAAAGTATTTAATGTGATAGATTAGAGACTTATCTAAGTGTATGCCAAAATTCAGCCAAATCCGTTCAGAAGTTTTAACGTAAAATAGTAATACATTTACTTAGATATCGTCACAACATGTATTGTATCTGTAACATGGCTCTATAACAGTTTTTCAGATTGAACATATATTTATTTTAATAATTAAAATTTTGTTTTTAAGAAGACACTTAAATCTTACTAAAGCTATGTTTTTGGAATCCAGGACATAAAATTTCAGGATTGTCTTGGATTTCCTGTTCATTTCATTTCTCAATCCCAGTTTTGGTGAAACAAACATAAAAATCCTCCGAAGAGGCCATGCAGATCTTTTGAAAAGAAATACCAATGATATTATATTTAATAGATATGTTATACACCACAAGTTAAAACGCAAAATTTTAATACATACATATAACATATACATCGCGTTTACAACATATCCATTTAATATAATTGACCAATACCTATAGAGTTAGGTCCTACAGTAAGTAGTACAAAGTATCAATTCGACAGTGCGCGCTATCCAGCTGTATAAACGCCAGCACGCGTTCTCCCTTCTACCTCCACGGGCCGGAACGTGAGAGGAGCGCCCCGCGCGAACGCAGGAGTTCCGTATCCACTGTCGGTTCTATCAGTTCCGCCCGTTCCGGACCAGCTGATGGGCTCTATGTGAACCCTATGAGAGCGCCTGCGCATCATAGCTCTTCGGGGGAAGAGAGTTCAGGTTAGCTTTGAGCTGTTTTTATTGTACATATATTATAAGGTGTAAAAGAGTTAAGTTTGGAAACTGAAACCAAAGCAAATCAAATTTAAGCACCCCTTAAGTCTAGTTTTTTTGACAGACAGGTGTTGTACTTAAATTTGAATAAGGTTTCAATATATATAAGGCATTAGTGCTTTAACTTTTGATTTTAAAGGAGCAACTATCAGAGTTTCTTGCCCGTTCTCTTTGTAAAACTACTTTCTGAACTGGTGGTAGATAACTTTTTTGTAAGATAACTCGTAGTGTTTCTATATGTAGTCTTGTTGAATAATTGGGTAAGAGATATATTCTGTACATCCAAGATTACTAACCCTTTCTATAGAAAAGAAGATTATTGGTTGTGTATTACTTGTTTTTGGGAGACATTAAGGTCATACAAAATTTTATAATATTTAAATCTATTATAAAGTTGTAAAGCCTCGAGGCTATTGACCCATAGAAATCTGACATTTGATTACAATAAAAACCATGACACCACAACTAATCGGTTACATTATTGTAAACGTGGGAAAACAAAATTAGCATTTCCTTGCCATTGACATCTACTGGACGCTGTATCATGAAGTATACGAAAGTAGGTCGCGTCATTTATGTTTAGCGCTGGACGAGTATGTAGCTGCGCATCGGTAGAATCGCGCTCGTAATTGACGTATTGGTGCGAGAAAGACATAACGACTGGGACAACCAATCAACTCTCGCGCTCCCGCCGCGCTGTTACCTCGATACCTTATTTTTGACTTCTGCGCAGGTTTCGTTCAGCGCTAAAGATTCATGACGCGACCTATACATGTTATAATTTCAATGACGTCAACTTTCAACTTTTTTTGATTCTGTACTGTTACCTCTACTTTGTACTAATCAATTAAAAAGCGATATAACGCGAGATACGAGATTTTAACAGTACAACCTTTTTGTATTTAAAGTTTAAACAAACCTTTGCCTTAACAGCATTTGTATATCACATATTAATAAGACGTCTTTTATTCTAATATTGTTTCTATTTCAATCACTACAGCTTGTTCAGCATCGGAAGCCGACACAGCAGTGTCAGGCGGGTGGTTCCTGCACGGGTCGGCGGGGGCGGGCGGGGGCGCGACTGGGGCGGGGGTGGGTGCTGCGGGGGCGGGGGGCACTGTGGCAGGGGCAGGGGGTGCACCAGCTGCTCTGTACCAGCGCGTGCGGGATCTGTTCCACGCGCGCTCTCCGGGGCCTCGCGTGCCCGCTGAGGGGCAGGAAGCACCTACTGTTACTGGTACTTACTTGCTACTACTGCTTTAGTGGTTGCTTTACAAGATAGAATAAACTACTATTAGTTAGAAGAGATTATTCTGGAATGATCAAGTTGCTAGATACTATAATGTATTTATTGGATATTACAAATCAATGTGTAAAGTGTAACTGAGTCTTAATTAAAATCTAAATAATATGAATTTTTACGTACTAAATGTGAAGTGTCTGAAATCGATTTTTGCTTATTCTTAAAGTCTTGCGTGTAAATATGTAAACGCTTTAAGATTTCCAATCTATCAACTCAGCTTATTCTTGGTTTTTTAATTTAAGTGTAACTTAATTGAATAAATATAGTATATACTATGTCTTTGACTTTGAGCCACCACCAGGCTGTATAAAAGCACCAAACAGTATCCTAATTTTCTACCATTATAACCTGTTGAAAACAAATAATATTACACCAATTTAAAGTATACACAATACCATCCATCTTTTCTTAAACTCCAATATCCTTAAAACAAAGTTCCGGGTAGCACTGCATTGGCTATGGGCTTTGCATTGGCTAGCGTTCCTCTTTCCATCAGGAGTGCGTCCAGCTCGTCTCCCCTCTTCATATTATAAAAAAAAACTAAGCGACTCTATACTGAGCTCCAACTTTCCTTCATAGTGAAAGCGGAGGTGCACGTGAAGGAGGTGACGTCAGTGGCGGAGCAGTCGGACAGCGACAGTGGGGCGGAGGCGGCGCGCCGCGACCACCACTACGAGGACATCTACCTGCCCCGGGACGAGCACCAGAGGCGCAGGTATAATAATCGTCAAAAATGTTTAGCGGTTGACGAGAATAGCTACCTCGATACCTTATTTTTTACTTCTGCGCAGGTTTTGTTCACCGCTAAAGGAAATTGACGGTAACTATAACTCTCGTAACATATTTATCCTCTGGAGGAGATCTATTGCTGGAGATTAACTATCTATGAAGAGGCCATTCTCGGATCTCGCATGACGACCGCTTGGCGCAGTGGTAGCACAACTGCTTTCTGCGGGCAGGGTCGTGGGTTCGATCCCCACGCCGGAAAAATATATTTGTAATTTACATTTGTATTTTTCTGGGGCCTGGGTGTTGCTATGTATTGTGTGTATGTATTTACAAAAGAAAAGTATGTATTTGTAATTTATTCCGTTATCTAGTTGCCATAACACAAGCTTTCTGCTTAGCTAGGAACACAGCGCCACCTAGTGGTGGCGCTGTGTATAAATGTCCTGTGTTAAAATATTAATATCAAGCTGTTTCAAGTGTAACGCCAACATCAGTTCATGGTACGATACAAAGATAGGCTACCTCTTACAATTCATATTGATGAGAAAATTGAAAGTGTGGGGATCGAACCCACGACCCTTCGCGCAGTCGCGGCGGTCGTCAATCTGTGTAGTCCTTTTCTTTTCGTTAGTCAATAAAGTGTTATTATAACCTAACCCCTTCTTTGATATCAGCTCCTCAGATATATGATCATTTAAGTTCAACTATCACTGAATTGTATTATTTTTGTAAATAGGAGCAGTTCCCGCGACTCGGGCAGCCACAGCCGGCCCGGCAGCGCGGCGCTGCTCGTCGACTACGATAAAGACAATCATAATGATACGTAAGTTTCAAAACATATAGATAGACAAGGTACTATATAATCTTTAAGTTATATCTATACTAGCGACGACGACAACGAGCAAATTGGAATTTCATATAAACTTTGACCTCCCCTTCCCCCACATAACCCTTTTTTTCAGTTAAAAAGTAGCCTATGTTTTATTCCAGGATCATATATTGATAGACCATCTTCTGTACCAAATTTCATTACAATCGATTCAGTGGTTTGTCTGTGAAAGCGTAAAATTATAAATAAAAAGTTTCAACCCCTCGCGCAACCTTTTAGGGGTTGATTTACAAAAATAGCCTATGTCCTTCTCCAGGATTTAGACTATCTTTGTACCAAATTTCGTTCTAATCGGTTGAGTAGTTGTGGCGTGATGGAAAGATAGACAGCATCGCATTTATAATATTAGTATGGATTTTTAATAATTATTATAAAAATTAAGAAGAATATGAATAATTTTAATGAACTAGAGTCGTTGATCTTAATTTCTTCATAATGTTATTGTTCCTTTTTATAATTATAACAGTTCAAACAAGAATTACGAAGAGGTCTCGCCGCCGGAGACGCAGAGCAAGTCAAGCATTGCGACCAAATTGGCTGCGCTCACGCATAAAGCGCAGAATTTCGTAAGTTTTTATACTTTCAATTGTAACAGCTTAATGATACGGTTAATTTGTTGTAAACTAGCTAAGTGTGAGTTGGTTAGATTACATTAATGGCTAGGTTATGGGCTTATTTAATTATTAGTTAATTATAAAGGTGCCGTACTTACGCAAAGGTTAAAACCATTTTACTAATTACAAAGTGTTTAATGTCCGTCCGTCATCAGCATGATAATATTTTTTTTTTTTTGGTTGAACGAATTTTTTGACGCTTTGAGTTATTTTAACTTATTTTTATCTTAACTGACGGATTCCGCATTTGTATTATAAGTAGGGATTAATTTTATTTGAAGGGAGCCTAAAAATCCAATACATTAAGATGACCCTTAAAGAGAATTTCGCCATTACAAAAAAGGATACAATTTATAAACAATAAAATGTGATTTTTTTTATCAGGCAAGTCGCATATCATCAGCGGCTGGCAGTCGTCGAGCATCGGTCTCCGACGACACAGTAGTGGTACAAGCGTCTGCATCATCAGGGGTATCATCCGGTGGTAGCTCAGGAGACGAGGCGCCACCACCACCCCCATTACCACCACCACCAGCCGTCCTTGAAGAACCAGCTCTAAAACCTTCAGAACTAAGAAACAGGCTGGGTAAGCTTTTTGCATGTTACTTGGTTAATTAGGTTATGATAGTGTAGTACAGGCGTTTGCCATCATCAGGAGGGTCATCTGGTAGTTCTGGAGACGAGGCACCACCCCCACCTCCGCTGCCACCACCAGCTCTCGAAGGACCAGTCTTGAGGGTCTCCAAAGTGAGGAGTAGATCTGGTGAGTTAGCATGAATCTTTATCGCATTTTAGGTCTTATAAGGCGCTTACAAGCTGTGCTGATATACTTCCATGCTGCATTTAACAGCTATGCTGCAACAATGGACTATGACCATCTTTGTAAATACTAACCATGTTTATTGCAAATAAATCTTAGCTTAAATAAATTACAAATTAATCTTAGCTTAAATAAATTACGTGTCACGTTGTTTGTCCGCGATTGACTCCGTAACTACTGAACCAATTTTAAATTAAATCTGGACACCGTGTGCAGTTTGATCGGACTTAAAAGATAGGATAGTTATATGCAAGCGAAGCCGGAATGGGTTGCTAGTGTATTAATAATTAATAACGTTTCGCAGTTTTACCCGAATGGAGGGGAAAATGGCAATACGACACGAATGACACTTATATACAGGATATTTTTTATCAAAGTGTTGAGGGAACTAAAACTTCTTGGGTTAAAACGTGGGACCCTTCCCGGCTGCGTTTAAGGTATATCTATACACCTAAACCTTTCCCAAGAACCCCTCTATCAATTAGCGTAAACCATATCAAAATCGTTAGAGTAATTTTTGAGCTAATCAGAAACAAACCAACCGATGCATTGGAAGAAAGTGCAGCAGTAATTGTTCGTACCATGGTCGCGGTAGAAGGATTATAACGCGTTAAAATTGATTTTAATTATCGTAGATTTAATTAGGCTACCAAATGCTTTAAGAAAGGTTTTTGAGAAAATAACGCGTTACGTTTGTAGCATTTTTGACTTTATTACGTTTACCTTTCCGATTACTTAAGCAAATAAATATGCTAGAAAGGGGGGACTCTTATAACATTACTTTGTCCGTCTGTCTTTCTGACAAACCGTATAAGACTATGATCCCTTGAAGTAATGAAAAAATACAATGTAACCTTTAAGTTAGGCAGAAAATGCAACACGTTAAAGCTCCGAGCATAACTATTTATACTTTATTTTGTTTGGTGGGTTTTCTGTTTGGTCGGTTACTGTAGGACAGTATGAAATGCTGCTGGTGGAAGCTGCAGTGGTCCAAGACTGGATCCTGCAGTCCCTCCCCCCAGCCGAGGTGGATGAAGCGGCACGGCGGTTCCGGGCATCGCTGCATAGCATTTGCGACGTAGCGATGCCTCGGGTCAGGCGTAGAGCCGCCTCCAAAAAGCAGGTATACTGGTGGACGCGCGAGATCGAGGACCTTCGCACCTCTTGCGTGTCCTCGCGTCGCGCGTTCACCAGATACCGGAGGCGGCGTGTTCGCTCTCCGGAGGAGGAGGACCAGCTGCACCGCGCGTACACGGCAAGCCGTAAAGCGCTGCAGCTGGCCATCGCCAAGGCAAAAGATCTCGGTCGGCGACAGATGCTGGAGGGACTCGACTTGGATCCGTGGGGACGTCCGTATGTGTGGGCGAGGGCTAAACTTCGCCCCCAGGCGTCCCCGATCACGGAGACCATGGAGCCGCGGCTGCTTGAGGACGTGATCTCGGCTCTCTTCCCAGATCAGGAGCCGGATTACCGTCCTCCGCAAATGGCTGACCCCTCTTTGCGAGAGGAGGAGGTCGCCGCAGTCGAAGCTCCGGGCGAAGAGCACTGCGCCTGGTCCCGACGGGGTGCCCGGCCGAGTGTTGGCGCGGACGTTGGGCGAGTTGGGGGGTCACCTTACCGACCTCCTCGACAATTGCCTGGTGTCCGGCCAATTTCCGGCCATATGGAAGGAGGGCCGTTTGGTCCTCCTGCGGAAGGAAGGGCGCCCCGCGGAATCGCCGTCCGCCTACCGCCCGATCGTACTGCTGGACGACACGGGAAAGCTCCTCGAAAGAGTCGTAGCATCCCGTATCGTCCAGCACCTGCAGACGGAAGGTCCCGACCTGGCCAGCAACCAATTTGGCTTCCGGGAGGGCCGATCGACGCTTGACGCGATCATGCGTCTTAAAGCCCTTTCGGAGTCCGCAGTTGCGGCCGGCGGCGGGTTGATGGCGGTGTCACTCGACATCGCCAACGCCTTCAACTCGTTGCCCTTCTCTTGTGTTAGAGAGGCACTGCACTATCATCGCGTGCCTCTCTACCTCAGGAGACTAGTCGGGAACTACCTGCAGGGCAGGACAGTGGCGTACGTCGGGCGGGACGGCCGGGTCGTCCGGAGGCCCATGAGCAGAGGTGTTCCGCAGGGGTCTGTCTTAGGACCACTCCTGTGGAGCATCGGATATG